>PVJC01015859.1:0-11724 GCA_004026665.1 Murina feae
CTGAATCCACTCTAAATTCTGAATCCACTTTTTTTTTTCAAACTACACAATATGTAAATCTCTGGACTCCAGGGGCCAATTGTAAGTTGGTTTCAAATACCACAGAGCACATAAATCTTTCTCCTTCCCTCTTTATCCCCCTCAACCCATAATCTACTCACTCTTTGACCTCACCACAAGAAGCATGACTGCCCTGAATTTAGAGTTTTCCTTTTCATTAGACAATGCATGATTTTAACCCTAATCATATTTCAGAGATGGACTCAATCTGCCTTCTTAGCGAGCTTGCTGATGCCTCAGGTGAGAAGCAGCCTGCAGAAACAGAAACTGTCAGGAACACGCCACTGATGGGGAGTTGGGAGTTGGAACTCTCGGGAATGATTTAGGACCACAGACCAGTTTTGCTTATTTGAACTAGCAGAGGGGAAGGTCAGGCTGAAACCATGAAAAAGAAAAGTCTAGATAAGGAAATGTTTTTGAAGAAATATTGTTTTACGAGTCGCAAATACCTGCAATAATTTACGTTTGACTCAGAGTTTATCCATTTTTCCTATTGCTGACTAAAGGCTCGTAAGGACCTGCTCTGAGGAATAGATGAGGCCAGTTTCTAATTAGCATAACTATTATAAATAACTGTAGGCGACTCAAGTGCTTGAAAACAATTTTTAAAAAAGTAATCGTGTGTACACCACTAATCCGTATTTCTTGTAAGAAGAGTATGCTGAGTAAAAGTAAATTCTAGCCAAAATGAATGTAGTTCCCGCTCTGCACTATAATTAACTTCAGCCCAGTGTAAATTAGCCTTGATTCAAGTTTCACTTATGTTATAGCCAAAGTCACACAAATAAACATATGATTAATTAAATAGCAAAATTCACTTTCATAAAATAATGATTTTTTTTTCTGGAGGAAAATAAAACAGAAAGAAGGGCTGTCCATGGTGTGGTAAGTACAAAATACTTAGAGTTATCAATCGAAAAACAAAACTCTCCTTTGCAAAATAAGAAGCCTATCGAGAAGCCAAAATGAGAACAACATAAGAAAGTTTAAGCATGTTCATTATCTTCCCATTTGGAGAAGTCCTCTCCTCCATGTTATTTATTCTATTTGGAAATGCCAGGCTCCAAACATAAATGTGATTTTCACTGATGCTCTTCTACTTTGTCAGGCTACCCAACCCCCCCCCCCCTTCCTTCCTAAATTTAATTAAAACCAGCATTCAGCCATACTGGAGAGAAACTCTATTTACATAACACAAAGAAAAACAATTTTTAAAAGCCCACATTAATCATGAGCTTTAGAGAAAGACACCATAAATAGGATGTATCTAGCCGAGCGACAAGCACCAGCCACTTAAGAAAAATATCTTTCCAGCCGAAAGGATACCAGTGTTACTTAGGAACATGGCTCTTTTGTTCCATGAACTCATTTTCATATGAAGTTACATTATTTGCCTACCCTGGTAGAAAATAATGCATATTCAAATTTGCCTCATTTACTCCTGCAGTCTAGTGAAAGCTAAATGTTGTCGTATGGTATTGCTAGGAGTAGAGGAAAATCAAGCACCTACTACATGCCAAGCAAAATGCTCAGTGTTCTGAAGACATTACTTCATTTGATAGTCCTGGCAGCTTCACGAAGTTACTTGTTTGTTCACCTTGAGCTTGAGCTTGAACTTTTAACCCAGAATGGTCCTCCTGTCGTGAAACTCCCTACTTCTTGCCCACAGAGATGCAGGGACATATTCAAGACCACCAGACATCCACTGTCTTCTTCTGCACTGTGCACACATTTTTCTTGTTTTATTTCAGCCATTTCACTAAGAAACATTGTGATCAAAATGAAAAGAAAATTATAGAAGGATTGCTAATGGCAGAGACCTCAAGTGGGTGACCAAAATGTTAAGAAGAGTGCATATTAATCCAGGTTATTACAGGAGGCTGTCTGATGAGCAGAGATATGGATTATTCACCACCAAAGGATTCACCCAAATTGTTCTCCACCTCAGTGTACCTCAAATGCCAAAGATAATAACATAGTCTATACTGTCCCCCCAAAAAAGTATAAAAAAAAGTAATAGATTTGTTGTAGACAACTATGTTTGTCAAAGATTAAAAAAGAGAATATAAATTATTGAATTTTTACTATAAGTCAGTGTCTGTCAGAGGATTTTGTATATATTTTATTACTTAATCTGCAGCACAAACAATGAGATGGGTATCCTCATCCACATTTTACAGATAAAGAACCTGAAGCAGAGAGAGTTTAATCCCTTTGACTAAGGTTAGGTAATAGATGGTAGAGCCGGGATCTTAACCCAGATTTCTCTGACTTCATTTCTCCATTTCCACCTGCTCTTCCTCTCATCAGAGACGGTGCTGAACAGACCCTTATGGCCACATCACTGAGATGTCCCACGTGGAGGGAATGGACTGTACTGGATTCTGTTGCTGACTCTCACCTATGAGTCATATTTACTCTGTCTCCTGAAATGCCATGAATAGATTGCCAGCTTCCTTGACACCCCATTATATGTAAGCTCCAAAAGGGTGGGGACAGATTATTTATCTAGCAATGGTTTTGCTTACTAATGCATCCCAAGCACTGAGAACAATGTCTGGCATGCGGTAGAAGCTCAGTAAATTTTTTTTAATGGGTGGAGTAAATGAACTCTTGTTCTGACCTGAGCTCTGTGGTACCTGTTCTCTCTGATCACCCAGCTACATACAGTCTGGCCTTGCCCCTTCCTAGAGATCATGTGAACTCAGCCACACAGTCATGTCCCTACAGCCTTGGTGCCCACACAAGTTGGAAAATGACTGGCATTACTATTCCCTAGATATTATAGGGACTCCTACAGGGTGAAAATGGGAAGGAGCTCCCACTAAATTGCACTGAATCACATTGGCTTGCCTTGATGTCTCTTTCTGCTCAGGCCTCATAGATTTGTGGGATCATTTTGTGAACTTCAGGAACATCGGGTGCTGTGTCAGCCAGGTTGCTTGGTTTGCTTTCCTGCATTATCCTGGCTAGTTCCAATTCCAAATTCAGTACTTACTTCTCCTCACTTTATTTTTGGATATGTATGTCTAGTCAGGCAGGTTCTACTCTGGCAGAAGTTCTCTATTTGGTATTTCCAAAGTCCATGCCTATGAGTGAAAACCCATAGTTTTCCCAGTAGAGATTCTGAGTTGCTGTGTCGCTTGTGGTTAGTCGGTCCTTTTAATCCTCTTTAATTATTGAAAATCAACAGAACGATAGTTTCTGAAGAGACAACTTTCCAAAGTGGCAAGTTCCAAAGTTACACAGTCACAGCTCACTCATGGTTGAGACTTCAAAGTCACCTGATGCACTGGGATGCCCAGGATGCTGGGTCTAGCAATATTGGACTGAAAAAGTGGGCGAGGGAGTAAGTGATTCTTGCCAGGTTTACTTTCCCTTTCCTCCTGCACTTTAGTGATTTGCCCTACAGATGTGCCATTACCAAAAGTCCCAACCCAAAGCTTTTATTGGTCTCACACCTTACTCTGAATAATACTATAAACCAGACTCAATTAAACCTGCTATTTCCAATAACTACCGATAAAATAATTGAAAAGTTCCTTAGTTGGCTGGTCTAAATTACACTGGTAACTGAGTCTTTATATCTGTGATGACCTGTAGGCTTGATCTCTGAATCAGGTAAGCTATTCTTCATTGGTCTTTCCCTGTTTCTAACCTTCCATACAAATTCCATCAACCTTGATCTGAATGTTTAGGTTGGTTGAAATTTCAAATTCAAGACCATACTTGTTAATATTCCTCAGTAGTCTTTGGGGACCATGTGTCCAAGGATGGGTGCACATCCAAGATTTACATATAAAGGTTAAGGGGCCCAGATACTGCGTTGGGTGGATGCTGCCTCATATAAGTATTATATAACTAACTTGGGATACTAACATACCCTAAACTTGAACTGCTAATGACTTGTAGGACTCAACAACGACAAACCACACCATCCTTGGAGAGCAGCTAAATAGCTGGAATCCTGAACTTCCTTAGATGTCCTCTAAAACTTAGCCCATTGTTTCTGATCCCAGCCAGCCCCTTATTGATGTCCTCTAATCTTCCTTTCCCAGCTGTCAGCCAGCCAGCCACAAAGTGCCAAACCCGCCAGGCATGAAATTCTCCCTATCAGTGCTGTGAGACAGTCCCTTGTCATTAGTTTTCAGACATACACTCATCCCACATTTATTGTCCCACATTGATCAGCTCGCCAAACATGCATGTGTTTGCAACGAATAGTGGAGGTAAAAATACTAAAGCTAATCAAGTAAAGAGAGGCTGATCTGACATAGATAAACTCTGTCCCTGCCCATGTGCTTGTACCATGTTAACTTTACCTTTTCCGGTGTAGAAAGCACTGTTTATAAACAAATCATATTAACAGTTAGTACTTAGTGTGGAGCCTGGCACACAGTAGGTGCTCAATAAATACTCATCAGTTCATGAATTTGTGAAAATCAAAATATTTGACCAATTTTTTAGCCCATCAGGATGAACATTACATGTTCTATTTGTCCAAAAAAGTGGTCTCCAAACTCTTTTGATTGGACCCCCAACCCATAAAATGTTTAAACATGCAGTGTTGTATGTATGACTGCACAAAATATATTATATTCTTTAAAAAGCATATGCAGAATAATAAAAGTGGAGTAGGATTTTAAATATATAAATAAAAACTCTAATACAGGAGTCAATATATTCATTGTCATAAATGGATGAAAATGGTACACTAATGATATAGCCTCAAAATTCAGTCATTCACTGAATTTCCAAATCAGTGAGGGGAAAAACATCAGAAATCTAAAGTATCAAAATGATTAAACATATCATAGTTTGTTTTGGATTGTTTTAAAGCTAGCACTTATATTATGAAGATACTTGGAATTCTAGAAATTTGCCTCAAACTAACTAATAAAATAATATTGTGAAATGTTAATTTAGGAAGGGCTGGGAAACTGACCACTTTCTCATTTTCCTTTAATTGTTTTATCTCCTTAGATCTTTAATTTTGTTTAAGAAACAGAAAAGTAGAAAAAGCAAAATATATTTTTTTTCAATTCAGTATCTTCCTGGTATAAGTCAAACTGGTTCTTAATCAACCTTTATGGTGGAATTCACAGCCAACAGAATATACAGAGGAAGTGGCACAAGTCATATGTCAGAGGGCAGCCAATTATCAATCACTTCAAAAGCCAACCCTCCCAAGAGTCCATTGACCCAAATAGTTCAGAACTCCATAGATCATCCAAACTAAAAGCACCTTTAAAATAATTTGGTCCAACCCCCAGCCCTTTCTAGAGATCGAACGACCAAATTCCCAAGCAGCTAATGGACAGACACACTTAGTGTTAGAGCAAGGATGAGAACTCACATGACTGATTTTCAATAGAATTCACTGTAACATGCCATCTAAACAGTGACTTGCAAAAAAAATAAATAGTGACTTGCTGAAAACAATTATCCTCTGATTTATTTAATCTTATATCAATAATTGAGATGGTCTTATAGTCAAAGAAATTTTCTACTTATGGATCAATGCCAAGTTTTCTATCTTTAGTTTTCATCTATTAAGCTTAAGGCTTGATATAAATATTGGAGGTGAGGTGAAGGTTTCCTTATCAACTCTTCCTTTATTCCTTAATTTGAATTTAAGAAGTTGGAACCATATTATGGGAGGATGTTAGCTTTGCCTTCATTCTGGGGAGCTCAGAGTGAGAAGAAAGTGGAAACCTTCATATGTGGAACAGAGAAAAGAAGGCACTCAAAATTCTCATGCTCACAAGAAATTTATCTCAGAGTATTAACCCAATGAAAGCCATCTTTGTCCCAAAGAGGACAATATATTCCAAAAAACTAGGAAGTTTGTGTGACAGAGCTGTCTACAGCAGCGGAACAGTGCAGCGGAGGACCTGTCAACATTTGGCATCTCCAGTTGTTGACTATTTCTGAAGTTGTTGCATATGTATAATGGTTATGTTTTCCCCAAAATTACTACAAAGGGGATCAAAAATTTGAGTGTTGTTTAATGCTTTAATTGTTGCTCCAAATTATTCATCTTGTAGCTGAGAAAACAAGAACTCATGGTGATTGAGTGACTTGCCTATCTCAAGACTCTGAAACCAGTATTCTTCCATGGCATCAGGCTCCTTCTGTAAAGAAGGTCATTTAATTAGCTTTGGGTGGAAACAGTAGGGGTCATTGAGAAAAGCCTTGCCATTCACTGGGTTTCTCAACACCTGAAAAAAGGGAAGCTTAGTTTTCTTCACTGTTGAAGATATTGAGACTCAAAGAGATTAAGTATCTGGTCAAGTTCACTGCGTAGCCACTAAGTAGTAGAGCTTAGAGGAGTTTGAACTTGAAGAGTTTGCTCCAACTCTCCACAATACTGTCTACTCCACAATACTGCTTCTGCTAGGTGTCCCTTTGTTTTTCCATTATTTTGGGGCATATATTTCTTTCATAATCACATATTTAATTAGAGATAAATGAAATCTAGTTCTTAATTTTATTTTATCATAATTGTCCAATAGATTTAGTCTCTGTTTTTAAGCAGGATTGTCTAAAGCACTCATATGTTATATGTATTCCCCTCAACACACCAAGATGTTTTAAAAACTTAAAACATTTTTAAGCATCATTGCCATTTTCATGCCTACTTATGGCCCTGCTGATGGTGGACATTCGCTCTCTCTGGCTGAAGCATTGACAGGATTGGAGAGCTGTGAAGGAGACAGTTCTTGGAAGAATCCTTGCATGTCCAGAACTGGGAAAATGACTCAAGGACCTGGGATGCTATCCATCATCACCACTTCTGAAACCAAAGTTACAAAATCTAAGGGTGGCACTATCACTGAAATTCCATTTCCTGCCCTGCCCACTCCCACTGTCACACCTGCCTGTGTGACACTGTCAGCTGAGACTTGGACATCCCAACCTCGCTCTGAGCAATAGCATAGTATAAACATGATCTTTGCAGTCTACTAGATTCAGAAAGATTAAAAAACAGCATCCAGACACCTGTCCTATACTCCCCTGCCTTCTGCAAGCACTCAGCATGTTAATAGAAGACCAACTCATTGTTTACTTCAAGTGCATTTTATAATTGATTTTACCACCGATGTTACTGGTAAACAAGGTCCCAATCTGTGATGAGCACTTGTCCAAACATCTTATTGTGTCAGAATGGGATAAGCCTTTCTCCAGTGCTTAATGAAGAAAATACTGGGAATCATTTTTTCCTTTTATTTTTTATGGAATTTATTGGGGTGACTTTGGTTAAAAGCGATATATAGATTTCAAGAGTACTATTCTATGATGCATCATCTGTATATTGTATAGTGTGTTCACCACCCCAAATCAAGTCTCCTCTATCTCCATCTATCCATCCCTTTGCTCTCTTCTATCTCTCCCACCCCCTCTCCTGGTAATCACCATACTGTTATCTGTGTCCATGAGTTTGTATTTTTAAACTTGTTTTATTATTCCCAGCACCGATTCAGTAGCTCAGGGACCCCTGAGAAGAGGCTGAGAGAAAGACTCTGGGCCTCCCAGCACCCTAGTGAGAGCAGCTTGACTTTTGATGTTCTATGTAAGATTCCCTATGAATAAAGAACATGGCAGGGAAGAAGGGTGAGTAGGCAGAGCACAGGAAAATTGTCAGGGAGTTAAACTACTCTATATGATACCATAATGATGGATTCATGTCATTATTCATTTGTCGAAATCCACAGAATGTACAACACCAAGAATGACCCCTAATGTAAATTATGGACTATGGGAAATAATGATGTGTCAGTCTAGGTTCATCAATTGTAACAAATGTACCTCTCTTGTGGGTGATGGTGATAATGGGGAAGACTATATGTGTGAGGGTAGGGTGCGTATGGAAAATCTTTGTACCTTCCTGTCAATTTTTCTGTGAACTTAAAGCTTCTCTGAAATATAAAATCTATGAATAAAAAACCAATATGGACACTTCTAAAAGTGTCTTAAAGTCTTCACCCTCTAAGCAGTTCTGTTGTACTTTTCCTGTGCCTGACTCTCATCTTTAATGCACTTAGCACTGTCCTATATTCGTACCCCATATGAGGAAGCAGATGTTGGGCTGGCATATGGTGCCTACACATAAATTTCTCTAACCTTTCCCTGGTGTATAAGCCACAGGCAATGATGAGTTCCAGTGACCGGCCTTCTTAGCTGTCCCAGAGGAGTTCTGAAGCACTGGTCCCATTTTTTCACCTCGGGTGGGTGAGCCAGCATGGTGGGCATCCATCCACTGACATCAGGCCCAGATGCAGACAGCAAGAAGTCAGCAGGTTGAGTCAGGCTCTGAGAGCTACACCTAGCATCCCACCTGGAAAAGCCCAAGCTGCAGGAGCCGTGGTCTTCTGTAGCCTCCAGGTACGACTGGAGGGGCTGAGCCAAAGATTCCAGCTGCATGGGTTACTCAGTGAATTGCACTGAAGATGGGTGATGAATGACAAGGACTGGAGGCTCAGATTGGTAGATGCTGAGGTACGTTTTCACAGGTTAGGCTATGGGACACCTATGAAGGTCAAAAAAAGAGGCCTCTCCTGACAAAAATAGCAATTGACACTCACCCAGCACCCTTTTCTCCTGAGGGCTGCAATGTCACAAATGGTCTGATTGCAGGTGATTCTGCATTTGCACATATTTTGCCTGTAGTTGATTTGCTTAGTCGTGTCTCCTGATAGATACTGCAAGTAATTCGAGAACAGAAGCCGTGTCTCCTGAAACATCACCTCCCTTCTAAAGCACTAACCTGGGCACATGCTATCTACTCATAAGCATTTACAGACCAAATGACAGATTAGAAGCCACCACCACCGACTTTTCTCACAGCAGCGACAGTAACTAATACTGATATGACACTGTTCTGTTTATATAGTCATAGTAGATTATTTGCTTTCATGGATATTGTCTAAAGTGATAGATTATTATGCCTATTTTACAGAAAATAACACTGAAACCATTCTTTAAAGAATTAGCCCAAAGCTGTAAAGATTTTAAATGTAAAAGGATAGAATTCATGTTTCCTGACTCAGATTCCGGTTGTAGCTGAAGTCGACCTGAACTTTAATTGTAGAATAAGGCACAGTAGTTGTTTTCCCTTTAAAAAGGAAGTTTAGGCAGTTAAGAAGTCACACCTATGTATTTTAGTGGTAGGGCAGTACTGTAACTATTGTTGAAATTAGGTTCTATTGTGAGTGTGGAGCCTTACCTATCCCTTTGTTTTTCTACTCATCCATCCTGGTATGTGTAGTCAGCCCCATGAGGAGCTTTGGTGGAGAGCTGGAGGTGTGTGTAATATATAATAGACATGTTGTGCTAGAATAGTCTGTATAATCAATGAGATCATGAAGGAGGATGCCTCCAATTCTGACCAATGGGGGAAAAGCTTCACAGGAGAATAACCATTAGGCCTGATCTTGCAGGATAGAGAAGGAGCATGAAACAGAGTCGTAGCAAAGGAACAGCATAAGCAAGAGGCGGGCATGAAAGAACATGGCATTTTTTGATGAGCTGTGGGTTTATTCCCATCCCTCAATGTGATCTCCTTCCTCTTTACCTGTCAATTCTTCCTAAAGTTCAATCAGCCTACAGGGACTATTGAGGATGACTTCATGCCAGATATTGCCATTTCTTTATTTCCCACCTCAGTTTCTTGTCACCTTACACCTGTATAACTGTAATTGTTTTTCTGCAGTAGACCGCTGCCCCTGGTTATTCAACATTGACTCAGTGAGTTACGTGAGAGGCTCTGTGTTGGAGGCCTGTAAGGTATAGAACTACCTAAAGCAATAACTCTGTCTTCAAGGAGTTTGAATTCTTGCAGGGAAAACAGGACAGGTATGGAAATAACTATAATTTGTGGCTTAATATGAGTGCTATGAGATGAATTATAAGCATTTGCACAGTGTAATAGAACTCCATTATGACATGGTTCATTAGTACATGCGTTTGGATATACTATAAATCAGCTTGTGATACAAACAGAAATGATGAGCGAATCAATCAGAAGGAGCAAACTTTTTTTTTTTTTCAGGTGAAGCCTAGATGGGAGAACTAAGACCCAGGTTTCAAGTTCACCATCATCTTTAATTTCTTCGTAGCTCTCCTTGAGATCTGGGACAATAGGATTGTGACAGCTGACACTGGAAGAAAGAGCTGAAAATATGGTCAAAATCCAGCAAGTGATTGTCAACAGCAAGGTCAAAGTACAAAGTAGAGTTTCCAATAATCATACACAAAAGGTGGGAAGAACACTGTAAAACAGACCACCAGTTCAGATGATGGAAGATAAGGGAGTGTTAAGGTACAAGGGAGCTAGGATATGGTCAGTCAATCAAATTAACTCTAGTGCCCACTCACATCTCCCCATCCACGCTCATGGCTTCAGTTACATTCTCTGTATAACCTACCCTCACATCCTTCCTTTCTGAGATCTAGGTTTATATATCTGCCCATTCAACCCCTCCTCCTGGATATCTATTTCACTAGTTCCAAGACTACAGTGGCCCTCTGTTCCTCTAAGCCTGCTGTCTTGTATTCCTTAATTGTTCCACTGTCTACTACTAGTTATAGAGTGAGATATTCAAGAGACATCTAATCACTCACTGCCTTCTCCCTCTTTCCCTATACCCAAACTATTACCGAATGATGTCAATTTACCTCTGAACTGTCTTTTGATTTTATCTGCATGTTTTCCAACTCAGTGGCCACCCCTCTGGTCTAGAAGGCTGAACTACTGTCGTTGCCTTCTCACTGGTCCCCCTACAGCCATTCTGACTGCCCCACTGCTCTCAGGGTGATCTTTGCAAAAGGGAAATGTGACTATACCACTCCCCCGGTTATGACATTTCTGTTGTTTTCCAATGCTCTGAAAATAAAACCCAAATCATTAGCGTACCTCAAGGATCCTGATTTACCTAGTTTAAGCTATCTCACTAACCTCATTTTTCTCCCCAAACTTCTTGTAATTCAACCAACGTGGCCTTCCCTTGGAATCAAACACGCCACTATCTCTCCTGGCACAGTACTAGGTTCATGCTATTCTCTTAGACTGGCACGGTCACCTTCTTCCTCCTGCAACTATTTCTCTTGACGTCTGGTTCACCAAGACTCATCTTTGAAATCTCAGCTCAAAATTCCCTTCCCTAGAAATGTTTCCCTGATCTCCATATTCATTCCTTATCTCCCATCAAGGGTAGAGTCTTTGAATTCATGTTCTAGGGCTGTGTTTCTTCTTTAGCACACCGGTCTCAGTTTGTAATGAAAAATTTATCAACGTTTATTTAAGCAACATCTGTATTTCCATGCAGACTGTAATCTATATGAGAACAAAAACTGCTTCTGTTTTTTCTTCCCATTTTATCTCCAGTGAAATCACAGGACTCTGGGCATATCCTAGGCATTACTGAATATTTGTTAAACAGACACTTGACCCAGTCAGTGTAAGCCCAAGAAAGAGGAGACTAGGCGAAGTCAGGTCAGATGGCGTGCAAACAGAAATATATCCACAAAAGGATATGCGTGATACAGGCTCCTTTTAAAAGAGGTGCTGGATTAAAAAACTGTGGTACATTTACACAATGGAATACTATGTTGCTGTAAAAAGGAATGAACTCCTACCATTTACAACAGCAGGATGGAACTGGA
>PVJC01015859.1:11824-34570 GCA_004026665.1 Murina feae
GGGGGGGGGAGATCAACCAAAGGACTTGTATGCATGCATATAAGCCTAGCCAATGGATACAGCCACCAGGGGGCTGAGGGCATGAGCAGGGGGTGGGGGGTGGGAAGCAATGGGAGGATAAGGACACATATGTAATACCTTAATCAATATAGAAAGAAAAAAAAGAGCTGCTGGTTTTCTCCTTGTACTGCCATCATCTTCTGTCCTAAGAACAGTTCCTGAAAGATTACTTTGAAAGTGGACTTATAACAGTCACATTTTATCGGACATGTCAGTATATATAATTATGATTGTGTCCAAAGTGTTGCTGAACCTAGTTGAATGAGGAGTCATGGGTTCTGGTGCTTAACAGGGAGAATGGAAGCAATTGAGACAGAGGTTGTCAACACTCCACTTAACTATCTCTTTATCTGAACCAGAAGAACCTGAAAAGACACTCCTTTTGCATCAACTTACTATTTTATATAAAAATGGTACATATTGATTATAGATAATTCAAACAATAGAAACTATAATAAACGGGGGGAAATCACACTGCGGAGGGATACTACTAGTAATGTTTTGTTTTAACATCCTCCCTAAGTGAAATCACATTTTACAACAAATAAGCATGCTCACAAATGGAAATGATTAGTTTTAAATGTAATGGAAATAGTCAAATGTGATGGAAAGATATAGTGGAAATGTTTCTTGAAGTTGCTCTGTCATCGCACGTGTAAACATGGCTGAGGAAACGTTCTTAGTCAAGATGAGGAAGTGATAGATTTTCTGATGATTCTGATTCAAACTCACCAAATAGGGCAACTCCTAAAGCGTCCCAAACTCTTCAAAATGGGATCCGTCCTGAAGTAGTGTAAGAGATCATAGAAAGGTAGAAAGAATGAGGGTGTCCCTTGTGAGAGGTTTTTTGTTAATTCCTAGACAGGAACACCAAGTATGGGCACAGATGGCCAGGAAGACACAGATCGGAACAAAGTTCCGTGTGACATTCAGGGTGGACATTCCCCGTGACCACAGCAGAATTTTTAAGGCGAGAAGCTCGAAGAAAGATGAGCAATTCATTAGTGGCCAAGTGTGAAAAGTCACTACTACAGTCACTGTCTAATGAAGCTTCTCGCCCAAATCTCCAAGAAAGAAACAAACATCTCCATTAGCTGGTGACAAACACCCTGAGCAGCTCAGGAACCAAGGTTTTGTTGATTGCTGACACTTGAGAAAGGGTAGTGATTCATGTTATGAAAAGAACTAGATTTTTTTAAGAGATGCAACTTGGTAACTAATTTTTGTCTCTCCCTGCCAGTATAACCGTTTGAATGTTAATTTAATTTTACAGAATATCATTTATGTAAATGTAATTAGAAGGGAAACATGATCGGGAGATGCACAGCACCAAAGAAAATTTATTACTCTAAGGGGTATTGCTCTAATCATTCAACTGCAATATTGAGTTTCCCCAGATTTAATCTAAAAGCAATAAATTACAAAGGGCTAATGCCCTGCCCAACAACAAGCTGTCATGAACCCAAGTTTCAGGGAGGGAAACCAGAGGAGGAAGAGAGAGAAAAAAGCCTGAACTTTATTTCGGCAACAAGCGATCATCAGCTTCAAATTCCCTTCCATAAAACTCAGTAGAGCCAACATAAGTAGGGAAAAATAGAAAGCTTCGTTCATGAAAAAAGAATAAAGTAATCACTTCCAACCTCCTGTTGCTTTTTCCTGCAGAAAGCTGACCAGGGCTCTGTACTTGCTGCTAAACGTTATTAGAAATGTTTGAAGTTCAGGACTCCAAGCTCCCCAACAACAGAGAGAAGAATCCAGCCAGGAAACAGCAGCCCTGTCTCTTCACTTTATGACTGGGCTGTGCTTCTGCAAAGAAGAGGGAAAGTCACAGGCTGATTAACGTCAGGTTCCATATTGCATTCCATGAGGCGGGTGCCTGAGGGCCAGTTCTCCTGGGGCACCTTGCCAACAGAGACGCAAGCCCGCTAAAAGGAAATACTCTTCAGTCTCCTCTTCATTCCTTCACGCTCAGTGAGAGGATAGTGATGGGAAGAACGAGGGGTTGTAGATGGTCTCCCTGTTGCATAAACCCCATATCTGAACTTGAACATGACGGAGGCTACCTGGCCTCTTGAAGGTGCTCAGCAATCGCCATGACCAAAAGAGGAAAGTTAGTAAAGGGACAACCTGGCTCACAAAAGAAAACCTGGGTGAGTTATTTTAAAATGCCATTGCCTGGGTTCCATCACAGAGCAATTAAATTAAGATTTCTGTGGTGAGGGCGCAGACGTGGGTATATTTTAAAAGCCCGACCCCCTCCCATGCTTCTCCGGGTGATTTAATGGGTAGAACACAATGAGAACCGCAGTCCTGGATCAAGGTGATGATGGGCAATGGAATGCCTGTGTTCCACGGGCTGCCTGGTCACAGAATCATTCTAGTGGATGAGTCAAAGGGGAAGGAGAGATGTCTCTACACATAGAGAACAGAGAGACAATTGCAGCTGGCCAGGTAGGCAGCGGTGATTATCAAGTAAAACCATACCTCAAGTAGCTGAGCGTTCAGTATGTTTGTTTTGTTTCCTCTACTATCTCCAAACTCTCCACCTTGCACACACAGCACGCGGTTCACTATTCGAATGGACTTGACTAAATGTTCTTCTCCTTCTAGAATTAGTTTAGTGAAGACCCTTTAGCAGATTCTTTAAAAGATAAAGTATTTGTCAATGACGTTCTGAAGCATTTTAACAACGGACAAAGGCAATACCTTTATGCCCACTGGGTTGAGCACTCACGTCAGACCTCACTGACTGACACAGGCTGTCTGCTGATCAATAGCTTTTGGCACAAGAGAGGACAGAATTGACAAAGAGAAAAGAAATGTTCATTTCTGACTCCATTTCTGGGAACAATGTTTTAGCTGATTCTGTTACTTTTTAATTGCACTTGCTAAACAAAGTACGCTGGTGGGTCTAACAGATTCAATTGCCCAAACAAGGCAGGCAGAAGAGATCCCTTTTTACCTGGTCTGTGGAGGCTGGGCTCTCAGACTCTTCTCCATTAGTGAGCACCTTTTTCTGTCGTAAGACCGTTAGATCTCATTTCTCACTCAACTTTTCTCCCAAAGCAAACATCTCAAGAGTGTTAAATTAAGCAATTCATTACCACAGCCCCCTTGTATTATATTACAAAATTAAACAACTAATTATTTTTTTTCACAGCGTAGATATTTAATTATTAGCTAGTTCCTCTCTCAGGAGTCAACCAGACTACATTATAGTACAACTCATCTTTCCTTTCTTGCTTCAAAAGGTGCTAAATAATTTTATTGAAAAATCAGCAAAAACAAAATAAGCAATAAACACTGGTTTTAGCAGTCATGTCATGAGGCAATGATAAAAGTTTCAGCCACGTACTTGAGTAGCAACAACTCATAGAGAAGAACTTACAGGTTGTTTTTTTCTTTCCATTTTATTTGGTTCACATATCACATCACAGCTAAAAATACAATGTTCTCAACATCACCAACCAAGGGCACCAAAGTCACCAACCAATAACCAACACATTCTTTTGCATTGAAAAATAATTTAGAAGAAACTCATTCCTCATAAGAGTTGCACATCAGATTCTCAAATAAAGTTGATTGAATATTCACAATTCATATACATTTCCAGGTAATTATGCGGCTGAGATAGAACGAAATGCTATGGATTATTTAGATAACAAAGCAACATGAATCATTTTGTCAGGAAAACATGGCCCATATAGTTATATGTTCCTTTATTTCCAGTTACAGTTATTTGCCTAGATCAGCTACATTTTGATCTTAATCCCTCAATTCATTTAACCCATTGAGATACAGCATTTGCTGAATAATATGTAAATTCTCACTATCAACTCATGAAGAAGAGAAAGAAATGATTGTGGCCCTAATAATAAAATGTGAAGAAAGAAATCATAGGAGTTAGGTTGGTCCTAGGATAAATTAGGACCGTTGAGAGCAGAAAGAAGAAATATCAAGCTATCATAAATGGAAAATACCTGAATAATGTAAATAAACTTGGTTGCCTTAAATCCTTTTGGAATAATGAAGTGTAAATACAAACCCATTCATTCACACTTATATTCATACACAGAGGTTTAATACGTTGCCCAAGTATACACAGTTAGCAAGTAATAGATCTGAGGTTTGAAAACAAAGACATGCACCCATCCAAAAACCAAAGTCATGGAAAAGTTTGCATGGACAATCAGAGAGGATGGCTTTTGGTCAGATCCTTCAGTGAAAGAGGCCAGTCACATGTAGATTTGGGGCTCGAACATTTTAAGCAAAGGGAGCTTCAAATGCTAGGACTTGAAGTGGGAAGAGGCTGAAAGTGAAGGGAGAGAGAGAAAGCCAGCTGGACTGGATCAAGCTCCATTTGTCAATGCCATTGTTGTCCACTTGCATTATAGCACCAGGAACTGGTAATGGCCACATCCTCAAAAAAGCACAGGTGAACACTTTTCATTCCAAAAGGAAAGGCCTTTTGATTATTTTGGCATTTCAATCATTAGTGTGCAAGGTAATTACTAGCTGCCTAACATTTGAGCAGGATTGATAGATTCCATTTAGGCCAATGTGCAGCTTATGCTTTCCCACCCCAGGAAATTCGCCAAGGTCAGTAGGTTATAGGGCAAATAAATGTCACGATATGTCAGAATTTCTTATTCTTGTTGCATTCCTCTGGCCTTCTTGTTGCAGGTACAGAGCCAGGCTGGAGAGCTGATGGTGCAACACCAGCCCAGTGCTGCATATAGAAGCATTATTACCACTCGGTGACTGAATCAGTTAGAGGAGGTATCTGAGGCAACAAAAGAATCCTCCATTTTATTTACTACCAGAAATGAAAAGTTAAAAGATGCAAAAAGCTGTGTTTATTTTATAAAGTCTACTGGGTTTTTTGTTCTCTTTTTACTGAGGTGTGATTGACATGCAAAAAAGCTGAACATATTTAATGCATGTACCTTGATGAATTTGAATATAAGTATACAATCATGAAATTGTCACTACCTAAAGTGCCATAAAGTTAACCAGCATCTCAAAAAGTGTATTTACTTCTGCTCTTCTATGTTGATGAGCATAAGTAAATGCATTATTTTTGTTAAATGTTGAATTAATAAAACAAGGTGTGTTGGGGAGAATAGGGTTGGGCGGGTATTCTGAGAAGCAAACTAGCCATTTTGGTTGATTTTTTTCCTTCTATCAAGTAGATGCATTTTTTTTTATCATATAGAAACAGGCTTGAATTTCAAAATATAGAAAAAATTAGAAACTATTGTGGTCGATACAGGTAATGTATGTATTCAATTTGGGTCATAAGCAAGTTTATTTAAAACTGTCTATAACCTAGACATTCTGCCTGGCTTTCTAGAGCTTGTTTTACCAGAGCTCAGGAAGCCCAAGTAAAAAGTTAAAAATAATTCTGAAATTCATGTGCAATTGTTTGAGTCGAATAAATATTTGTAAAGTTATGAAGGTAGTCAAGGGGAATGCATTTGACCCAGGTCTAACAGTTATTTACTAAAATTTGTGCCAAACACTGTTGTTTTCATTATCCCAGGGCCTTCCTACAGCATCGTTATTTATTACAATTTCTTAATTATTCATCCCAGCAAGGTTTATAATTATAAACCTGCCACCAATGACAAGGTAATATGTAATTCCTTAGAAATCTCATTTTTTATCTCATGTTCATTAATGCCCACTTATAAATTGTGACCTAACCATAAAATCCACTTAGTGCTTGAATTTAATCTTTCATGTTCATTGAGAAAGCAGAAGAAATCTGCTCCCAGGCACCCAGGTAAGCCCAATGAACTGGTCTGACAAACGGTTGAATATACATCAGGCTTATTTCTTGGTGAGAACTGTGTGAATTCCCACCGTGAGTAATATTTGCAGCATGGCATCAGCTAAGAGTTTGAAGGGAGAGGGGAATAAGAATCACTCTTTTCTTCACTCTGAGGCAGCTCTCTGTCAAGATTTCAACATTTTTAAATGTTGACAAGCATGTACACTCTGAGACGTGCTTTTCGCCTGACTGATTATGTAAATTATATTCATGGAATGCGTCACTTGGGTATTCAGGTGCAAGCCCATGGTGTCTAATGCATGTCCTCCTTGTCAGGAGCAACAGCACTGTACATTTTCAGGAAAGATAGCTGATCAGGGGAAAGGGGGAAAAAATAACTGCTGCTTTCAACCAGAACTATAGAAAGTGCGCTTAGTTCAGAAAAGATGGGATGGCAGGCTCAGGCTGTAAAGTACATCTCTGACCTTATTAGCTAGGATCCTGTGTTAAATATAGTGGCTATAATAGAATTTGTATGCCCTAGTTTCCGACAGGTTGAATGTTGCTTAGTGAACCAGGGACGGGAACTGGCTGCCCGCATTCAAGGGAGATCATAGATTACGGACATTGCCTGGGCATTGCAACCAGAGGATGCTCTTAGAACGGCTCACAAAGAGAGAGACAGCTTCCTAATGCCGGTAATTGGAAGGAGGTGAATTTGTTATCTATTCCAGAGTTATGAATTACTCCAAAAGTATTTCTTTATTTCAAAACTATCTGTGGGTCAGGAAACTGAGCTGGCTTAAGTGGTTCCTCTGCCTCAGGAGTCCCAAGGAGAGCAATCAAGGGGCCAGTCAGGGCGGTGGCCCTCTCAAGGTTCCACAGAAAAAGGATCCTATCACTTGCATCCAAAGCACATCACTAGGCTCAGCCCACACGCAAGGGTGAGGGATTACACAGGGTGTGAATACCAGGAAGCAGGGAGCGAGGGTCCTGGGTAGAAATTTTATAAGCCCTCCTGCCAAAATCCCTGAGGTCTCTCAGACACCCAAAATATCTCTCCCCTATAATGACATGCTTGTCATGCTTCAAGCCAACAAAATGAAATGGTAGCACTTTGGCTCTCCTCTTACACCATGATGACTGGCAGGAACTATAATGGTGTTATTCACAGGCAGTACATGGCATAGTGCAAAACCCAAACATTCCCCATTCCAAATACAAACAGAAAACCATTCTTTCTGGGGTTAAATGGGTTTGAATATCCTTTTCCTTCATGTCTCCAATACACACAAAGCCCTTTCCAAAAGTCCGGAGGAGAATCTTATGTTGCAAGGAGGAAGGTAGACACAGCAGGGTACCCGGGAGTGCCAGGGAGCTGCAGCCACCCGAGCCACCCACAACCAGCCTAGCACAGAGCATAAAGGATAGAGGCAAAGCCTTTAGTGAAAATTACTTGATGACCACTCTTAGCTGATGACTATTCTTGTCAAGATCCTAAGCAACGCTAACACTTAACAATAAAGCCATTGAAACCAGAAGCAGACCTTGCCTAAGCGAGAGGCACAAAGGATGTGTGACAAGAACCACCTTTGGCAAATAAAGGGAAGCATAGAACAAACCAGAAACAGCTCCTTGGCCACACAGGCTAAAGGCTATGACTCATCCTAAATAGTGAGCAACTGGAAGACTGTTACCAATACCCACTGTGTGTTTGTTCTATTTTGTAAGGCGATGGGTAGGATTTGCTGTGGAATCACCTTGGAAATCTCTCTGTTTGCCTCACAATGACCCAGCGGGGACTGATAGCTTTCTTCTTAGGTGGAAAGTCGGAGGAACTTTCCATGGGTGCATGGAAACAGGATCTATACCCAAATCACTTTCCAAGTGACCAGAAACTAAGATTTTCAGTTGTTGGGCATTTGTATTTCTCAGAACAGCCTTTAAAAGTTTGTTTCTAAGCTAAGACTTCTTAGTACAAAGCAAGCCAAACATACTGATCCCCGTTTCAAGTCTACTCTCACAGCCTTATAAATAGGGATACTAGCAGAAGTCCAGTTTCCTTCCAAAGAGGAGTAGACTCAGAGTACATCCAGTGGCCTCTCTGTCCGAGTACACTGACCTACAGGATGAGCAGAGAACTGAAGACCCCCTTGTCTGCTGCCCCTTCTGCTCCTGAGTTCCAGCCACAGTGATGTTGCTGGTGTCCACCTGAGAACCTTGCTCTGAATAAGTGGATGTGTATCAATACTTACAGAAAATGTCATATTATTTTTATTCTAGGGTGACTCACTCATTTTGCTATCGTTGTCTTTATTTTACACAGCCCAAATTTAAAGAAGCAGCTAAGTATCATAATTGAGAAAGCCATGGACTCAGTGTGGAAGATAACTATGAGAATGAATGTTCCAGCGCCCAGAATGGGGGACATTCGGTAAGTTTGCATATTTCATAAAATGGCATCTTAATGGGCTTATTTCAGCCTGGGTGTCTTGTGATACCACTGATATTCAATAATTTATTGGTTTAGGGGATGTTGTTTTTTTTGTTTGTTTGTTTTTGAGTCAGTAAAGCTTGAAGGTTGTCTTAGCCTGGACTCCACAAGAAGCAAAAGCTAAGAAAATGGCCATGTGTAAGTAGTTTATTTGGGAACGTGATTCCAGGAACCAAAGTGAAATGGGAGGAGAGAGAGTCTATGCAAGGGCATCATATGAGTGACTAGTGGCTCGTCGTGTGGGCTAATCTGAGAAGCAACATGAAGTGCATCTCGGGGACACAGGGAGAAGCGGTTACCCAGTGACTCCCAGTTGTTACTGGTGAACATTTCTCCCAACCTGGGATTGATTCCTCCCACTTCTGGGCTGCACATTCTTGGGCATCCAGTGAGTTCCTAAAGCATCCAATGCAGTGGCTCCACCGGAGAAGCTGCATGTCTGAGAGCACATGGGGTACAGCACTGGCCTGTACCTTCTAGAAACTGGTTGGAGACCTCACAGAATTCTTTCTTGCAGTAGTGGCTAACATAGGGTATGGGTGTGGCTTAGAAGATTAGAAATGGTGCTTAAAGTTGTCTAATAAAACAGTTTTCAGCCAGAAAACACACACACACACAGGTCATCCATTCACAAAGGAATAACATCTCAAGTGCTCAGTGGAAATTAAGAGATAGTGCTGAAGCTGTAGACACAAGAATTTATCTTCTGAAGGGAGAGTTCGGCTTGTCAGTTTCCCCAGGCACCATGATAAGTACGTCATTGTAACAGAAGGATATTTGAGGCCCCTGAGAGATCTGCTCGGTTCCTTAGATAGGATGTCTTTAAAATGGCTCCCCAGACTGGCCGATGTGGCTCAGTTAGTTGAGCATCATCCCATGCACCAGGAGGTCACTGGTCCAGGCCCATGCTTGGCTTGTGGGCTTGATACCCAGTAGGGGGATTGCAGGAGGCAGCCAATCCATGCATCTCTTTATTGATGTGTTTCTCTCCCTTATTCTCTCAGAAATCAATAAAAACATATTGAAAATAAGTAAATTAATAAAATGGCTCCCCAAACTCCTTCCTCCTGAATTCATGTCTTTATGTCTTCTCTCCTTGTTCATAAGGCTGGACCTAGTGACTTGCTTCTAATGCAAAAGAAAAGTCATGGAACATTGAGGGGGAAAATTATTTCATTTAAAAATAATTTTTAGGCCTCATCTTATGAGAACGTAAACTTCAGGAGAAGTACATTTGGGCCAACAATCATATCACCAGCCATGAGACAGTGTTTGGAACATAATAGAAGCTCAATGAGCACTTGTTGAATGAATACAACTAAGTAAGGGAAAAGGGGAGTAAGTGATGGACAGTATTTAAATCAAGGAAAGATCAAGCCTAGTGAATTTTCAAGTGCATAAGTAATCAGGAATTCTCCCAATAACCAGAGTTAAAAATGCCCACATTACACTGGAAAGATCCTGGGACACATATTTGGGGGAAAAAAAAACTATTATTTTTTTCTCTGAATAACTCTGGGTTTGTTTCCTTTTTTTCTGTCAGAGAAGATGTTAATAATCATGATTTCACAAAATTGTGAGAAACCATAAGTTTGCACATAAAAGTACTTTGCAAATTCACAAAGCCATAAACAAATACCTGTTATCATTTATCCTGCCTTCTCTGATAGTCACCTGCAAGGCACCATCCCTTTCTTTTGAGTTAGAGCCACAGGGAAAAATTTTAAGTCTCAGGAACCATTTCTGTTTTTCTCCCTCATCTTCTAAATGAAATAGTTTGGCTTTGCTTCCAAACCAAGGTGAGAGCAAGGTAGAAATGGAGTAGAGAAAAAGGGGGAAGAAAGTTAGATGGAGGAAAATAACTTGCCATGAGGACTTACCATGAAGATTTTAAATGTTGCCAAGAACAAAATGTGATATTTTCTCAGGTGGCATGTTTATGGATTGATTTCTTTGTTTTGTTTTTTTAATTTACTACATGTGTTTTTTATTTTTGATAGTATTACAGATGTCTCCCATTTTTTAATGTTTTTGTTTGGTGTGGTTTGACAGAACCTAAGAGGAAACACGAAAACCTTTTCATCCAAGTTCTAGAATGTTTGAGATGCTTAGGATTTCACATTCCTCTGTGATTCCAACTGACTCACTCAGCTATAGGGTTAGATTTTTTCTAGTTTTCACCAAAATCATGTATGTAAGAAGGAAACAAGCCTGTAGGATTGAAATGCTTGGAGAGAGCTATCAATTCATTGTCTTAGAAGGAGTTCCTTGAAAAGCAGTAGAAAGAAGGCAGCTCATTTTGGAGTTAGTGGGAAAAGAACTGGGAGTAGGAGCAGTAGGAGAAATAAGGGAAGGGCAGCGATCTCCAACGAGTCTTTTAAAACAGCTCAGCTTTGAATGGTTGGACCATACCTGCTGCTCAATTATTGACATATGGTAGCACTACTTGGTGAGTACCTGTCTCTCCATCAAATCTACCTCACTAGATAGTCCTACAATCCAGCAATCGGATGGTCAATGCCAGGGCCAGCATGGCACTTGCTGGACCCGCCCTAGAGGGTTGACGTATTTTTGAACTTGTGCTTGTTGCGCAGGCTGTACCATATCTGTGTTAAAGATGTTGATTATCACTCCTGTCTTGATGCTATTTGATACTTCTTCCCTATCCTGGTTCCCAGTCTCTGAATATAGGTGAACACACAAGTGCACACAGACACACTATATATGCTTTTATGTACATGCTAATTCATCCACATAATGCCCATGCTAATGTACACATATCTGTGAATACACATGCATGCAGACATGCACAAACACACATGCCTGTATACAGACACATGCACAGACACACACATGCACACACACCTGCACTCACTTTGCCCAGCTTCTCCACCTCCCCCTGCCCTTGTTCTGTTAGGTGTCAGCTCTCACACCAGGGCTCAGTTCCTCAGCCTCTTCTTCAGTGTAATGATGGCAAAGACTAAAAGTGGTGAATCGCACCATTGATGTACTTCCCCCATGTTTACCTTCCACCAAATTGCTCCAATATTCCTGGAGATACTTGACATTTACAAACTGTTTATTTTCTGATGCATGCTGGAGTCTTTGTAGCCTCACTCTTCTCTTCTGTAAAATGATTCCCTTCTTAACTGGCTCACAGATCTAAGAGGACTGTGTAAGGCTAGGAATGTAAAAGGATTAGCACAGGGCCTGGACATAGTTACAACAAATGCTAATCGTTGCTATCATGGGATTTATTGTTCATGTTTTTATCATTAGGTTTTTGAGTTCCATATACTTCTAATTAGCCCATCACCTTTTCAAATGGTATCTATAATAAAGGACAAAGACTATAAGTATTTCTTCACATATTTTGTTTATTTTTTACTTAAATTGGTAAAGAAAAGGAGAGAGGCAAGTATACTTAGAAGTTTTGGATTAGATTTTAATGAACTTAGCAGCTGATATTTATAGAAAACCAAAATAAACTAAGACTCTTTAAAAGCTATTTCTTCACGATATCATATTTCAGCTAAATCTCAGCTAACACAATAATTCTGAGAGTCTCAATTAAGGGGCAGGAGGATTCAATATACAGTCTCCTCTCTGGAAGATCAGTACAGATTTTTTTCTTGAACTTCCCTGTGCAATACAAGGGGCCATATAAGACACCTATTACCCATCTAGGGAGGACATTAGGAAAGTACCAACTGCATCCAAAGTACATTTTACTTCTAATAATTGGAACTGGATGAACAGCTAGAAAAAAAATATGAACCTGCTCCAATGAAATTGGTTTAGTTCTAACTTATATAATGCAGTTTTCCAAAGAATAATTGATATTATATAATCATAATTGCCAGTTTATGTCACAAAAGTGACATTTGACACGTTCCTGCTAACCAGCCTAACATCATCAATTAAGACATCACTTGTGTAATGACATTTCACCAGTCCGTTTAGCATCATAATTTATGACATCACCTCTTTTTTTATAAAACCAGAAGATTGCAGAAAGGTGATTGGGAAGATATTCCAACTGAAAAATAGCACTCAGCTTTGATTTGCACTTTCGATTCTTTCGTGTTTTTAATCAATGTTGCCAGGATAATTGCTGGTAATAAATAAACAAATAAAATCACAGTGGAAGTCATAAGGACAAATTGTTCCTTCTCTAGTTTCCCTTAGTTTTGGTTCAACATCCCTGGGTGGTGCTAACAGGATTTTATTTCACAACTGAACTATAAAATGGTTATTCTTGGAAATCCCTGGGAAATAGAAAACAGGAAAGAAAATCTTTGAGCTTGAGTGTGGAATAGTATATTCATGTCTCACCAAACCATTTAAAAACAATTTCTATGTCAGGAAGGTGACATGTTACCTGTAGGACTTCCAAAGGCTAACGACTTGTTTTTTACCTGGGGCTCAAAGCATGTGCTATAGAAAATGTGATGGGAAATGTGCAATGTTTTGCTGAGTTGTATGCTTGAAATCTGCTTGATTTTGTGAACTAATGCCACTCCAATAAATTCAATTTTTTAAAAAATGAAGAAATGGAAGAAAAACCTTGATCCTGAAGAAGAAACATTTACTTTTCTCCATCGAAAACATTGGATTTTAAGGCAAGAATGAGTTGTTTCCAAAACTGTTTACTGAGCACCTCCTAGACCACTAGCTACATGAATAAGGAAGCAGAGTCCAACAGGAAGGGAAGAAATGGGCTTCTCCTTCAATTACATGATCTTGCCATGATCAAGTGTGTAAAATGCCAGACATGGCACCTTGTTTATAAGAGCTAATAAACAAGTGTGTGTTGCCTTCCCAGACTCCCCCTCTTATTTACAATTTGGTAGCAGAAGGGCAAAGGTGACTCTTCAGTGTTTTAATTAATCATTTTCAAGAAAGTAATCAAGTAGACTCCTCCAAAGTCATTTATGTAATTATGTGTACAAATATCAGAAGAATGTATGGGAAGTTTACGGGTTTTTTGTTT
This sequence comes from Murina feae, assembly GCA_004026665.1. Taxonomy (NCBI): domain Eukaryota; kingdom Metazoa; phylum Chordata; class Mammalia; order Chiroptera; family Vespertilionidae; genus Murina; species Murina feae. The sequence continues at coordinate 25,145 of PVJC01015859.1, forward strand.
GTTTGTTTTTTATACCATGCAGCAGAGCAGGGAATGCTGTGAGGACTAAGGTAACATTCTTGACTTCCACTAGCTTCTGGTTTGGGGAATGCTAGAGTCACATGTCTCCTTCCAGGCTAACCTATACCTCCAATAAAAAAGAAGTACTCCCAAAAAGTGCCATCAGGAAGGTCATATTAGAAGTCTCAAAGTTTTACCTAGTATTTGGGGTTTTAGTTGTTCAATTCAATCTTTGAATTCATTGGATTAATGGGATTGCCTACATCAGCCAATGGTAAAACGAAAAAAAAAATGCAAACAAGATGAAAGCAAAGCAAAAAGTTGCTTGTATTTGAATATTTTACCTAGTTTGCATAGAATTGATAAATTCTGCTTTATCCTATAGGATACTTGACTAATTCAGACAAGCAAGTCCAGGCCTTGACAGTCGCTGGGCGAAGTCCCATGACACTGACCCACAAGGCATAGTTGCTCACACTATTTGATGATTCAACACTAAAAAGTATCAAAGATCCTCGTTCATTTTGGGATTGTTCCTGGTGGATGTCTCACCCTCACAAGGGAGATTTTTTCATAGTTTTTTTGAAAGCTAAAGAAGATAAAGGGTAAGACTTTGTGTAATAAAGAATCTTCCTTGATTTGTTGCCTCTGAAATTATAGTCACGTCATGAGATTTCTGTATATTGATTCTTGAAGGAAAGGTTATCTTTCTGAGGACATCTTTGAGATAAGCAAAATAAAAATTAAGTCTGCTGTTTGTGATAAAGAGAAAATATACTTTTATTACTAACGAGTGGTTGCCATTTATAACCAAACATACCAACAGTCCTTATATATTTACACACACACGTGGGATGAGGGGGTAGGGTGATTAACTTATAGAATGCCTTGGAATCAATGTTTGAGAGCTGTTTAGCCAGTTGTGGTAATGCATGAATTCAATAGCAGATAAGATCAAACTCCACATTTTAAAAATAATTTTATGTAAGTGGAGGTGCATTTGGCTACATTGGAACATACATAAATCTTTGAATTTTTTGTAAGATCAAAGTTTGGCAGAAGGCAACAAGTGTTCTGAGGAATAAGAGTTTAAAGGTTCCAAGCATATTTGCTTTCTTCATCAATGAACGAAGAATGAATAAACTGCAAATGTCGGCTCAAGGGTGTGTCATTTACCAGAAAGAGTTCCTAAAACACAGAGTAAGATTTTGAGCAAATCCACGTAAATCATTACAGCATATCCTATATCCTACTCATCTCTAAAGGGGGCTGTGATTTACTTAGTGTAATTTCTTGCCTTTTTTTTCCTCCAGAAGTTTTTGCTATGAATATTTATGCCTAGACTTCATTTAGTGTCGGAATTTCCACTCGGTTGGAATTATGCATCCCCAAAGCACATCCAAGAAAGGTGAGCAGTTAGAGGTGACGAAAGAGATTTCCTGACCTTTTAGAAATAGCAAGCTACACTGGATTAAGTGCATGTGTGAGGTTACTTGTGGGTTGGTGGAATATAATTACCTGAAAATTATCTCAGTGAAACAATTAGTGTGCAACAGAGCCAGTGCCAGTGCCAGGCTGGCCATTGTTCTGATTTTTCTTTAAAGCATCTCACTCTGCCCCAAAATTGGGCAAGTTACAGTTCTTACAGGAGGTGCTAGTGAGGGATTCCACTTATCCCTGCTCCTGAGTGGAGACCTGTTTACAGCTGGTGCTCGTCAAATTCCAAGTTGTAAAGGCGAAGGTGCTAGACTTGATGGGATGGAAGTGTTTCTTTGGTGATGAAGCGTTCCCTCGACAAATTTCCTGAGTCATCAGATGTGCAGACAGCAGCGAAGCCCCCTCTCATTACCATCCTCAAGTGTTCAAGTTGAAGGTGCTGGACTCAGCTCTTATTCACCCACACCTGTGTCTTTTAAAAATGGATTTTTAGGCAAAAGGAACTCAAGCTTGGACACATTGCAAAATTGTACATCTTTTTAAAAAAAATTCCCTTTGCATTTTGGCAAAACTGCATCAAGAAGAAAGGACAATTTTATTTCATCTTATTTATGTTTCTGATAAAATTTAGGAGGTGTTTTTTAGGCTAAGCTGCCATCTACACTCCAACAATGGGTTAGTTGCTTGAAAGGAAAGGTTTGACTTTTCCTTAAAGAAGCTTCTAAACAGCTATTTTCTTAAATAGTTAAGTTAGTTAAAAGTATATGAGAAATCACAGAGAAATTGGATTATTATTGCAAACTTATTTTTCTAAGTTAATTACATACCATATAGCCTGAAGGTCATATCTGTGTACAGTTAGGGTAAAGTGCAGATACCAAGTGAAGTCAGATTTATATTAAATGGAGCAGCTGTTTCTGTTACTCAGTAGAAGGAAAATAGTATTTGTCTTAAGTAGTAAATAGATACATACTGATACATAAACAAGAGCTATTTATTCTACGACTGGAATGAAAACCAAGGAATACAGAAAGAGATCACCCAAAAAGGTGTTTGAAGGATTGTAAATGTTTATAGTTCTTGAATAAAAAGGCACATAACATTACATATGAAGTATATTTGTTTTTACTATCTATAACCATGCACTGAATAAAACAATCTGGATGTAGTAAGCAAGATGGTTGAAATGAGCATTATTTCCTGTTGATATTTACTAAGTACTAAGGATTGTGCTAAGATTTCATGTATATTACCTACCTTACTTTTTTCACACAGCCCTCCTATAAAGTGAATAGTATCATCCCAATTCCTGAATGAGAAGTCTGAGCCTCAGAGAAATCAAGACATTTGATGAAGGCCTAGGTCAAAAAATAGGGGGCAGATATATACAGATATATAGATATAGATATAGCTAGGTAGATAGATATAGATATATCTACATATATCTATCTATCTATCTATCTATCTATCTATCTATCTATATAACTTTCAATAATAAAGATGATTTAGTTTTAAAAAATTTGAAAATGCTACACAAACAATAATGGGGCTAAAGTATCAACTTATATCTAATTCCAAAGCTCTAACCAGTTTTCACTATTTTATTGAATGAGCAGCTTTCTAGTTAGGAATACTGGCAGAGAGAGAGTGTTCTATTACCATCATTATGGAGGTGCTATAATTTGAACCTATACCAAAGAGAAAGGGGAGGATATTGATATAATTTAAAGGTTATTCATAATAAAAAAAAGGAGATGATAATATTGGGTGTTTTTTTTTTTTTTTTTGCAGGGGTGGGGTAAGGGAGATGGTAAGTGGCCACATCCACATGCTCAGTTCATCTTAATGTTTAATTATTTAATTATCAAGACAAACTGAACACCACTCAGACATTGATCTTATGAAACTCTTTTCATGTTCTTTGCTTTTACACAAAACAGCCTTACATGAAAGGTGCAGACTTACTTTATCTTATCTTTGCTTCTGACAAATTTAAATGGGATTTCTCAGGCTACGCTACTGTCCAATGGAACTCTAAGACCAATGGCATATCGACGTGCAATTGCAACCTTTGTACATGTTCCTTTGTTGTTAGAATAAGACTTTGCCTTGTGTTTCAGTTATGACTTTGCTCACAAATTTCTCTGGTCTTTCATTAGGATTGTACAGCAAGGCATTGCAGTGGAAAGTATGTTCAGCGTGAAACAAAAGGACTTTATTGACCCTGGTTCATGTCCTCTTAGGCAAACCATGTTAGTTGGGGTTAGACCCTTGGGGACTCTAGGCCTCCCTTCCCTCATTTGTCAAAAAGATGATCTACAAAACCTCATTCAGCTCTCAGTTCCATCACCACTAGAAAGTTTTTCTTTTGGAAAATGTGTTGGTGGGACTATCCAAAATATTTTTATAAATTATAACTGAAACTCTAAGCACTGAAGGCTAGCCTAGACCCTTTTTCATTATGTAGAGCCCATGCCTATTTTTATTTTTAGTGATCTTTATTGGGATGCAGTACTTAAATTAGACATGAGTTATCTGAATTGCTTTTCAAAATAGTTTTTATTTAGACACACTGAATTAGGAATACCACTCCGCACTAGTCTCTTCTGTAACAAGCACTTTCTTTTAGATGAATACATCCGAGGTTATTCTGAAGTTGGCAGGCTCATTATGTTTAAAAGTTCCACCTACATGTTGGACTAGAACACATCTTCCCAATATGAGATGTTGACATTTCTACCACAGTTTCCAACTTCTAAATGACTTCGATTTCTGCACTCATTTTCTGGTGATCTCACTCAGTTTTATTTATGTCATTTAAAATGCTGATAACTCCCACATTTTTGTTTCTAGACCAAATCTCTCTCCTGACTTTAGATTACTTAACGTTATTTCACGTCTGTTTACTAGACTTCTTTGGATGCTGTTATGGGTTGAGTTATTCCACCAAAAAGATATGTTGAACTCCTTACCCCTGGTACCTCAGTGATTAAGGAAGTAGGGTGTTTACAAAGGTAGTCAAGTTAAAATGAGGATACCAATCCAATATGATTGTCATCTTCATGAAAAGGGGGCATTTAGGCACAGAAATAGGCACACCCACACAGACAGAAGATGATATGAAGACACACAGGGGAAAGATAGCCACATGACTGAGATGATGCAGCCACAAGCCAAGGAACACCAAGGATTGCTGGCAAACATAGAAGCTAGAAGAGGCAATGAAGGATTTGCTCCTAGGGCCATCATAGAGAGTGTCCCAGAACCTTGACTTAAGGCTTCTAGCCTCCAGATCAGTGAGACAATAAATTTCTGTTGTTTTAAGCCACTAAGTGTATAGTCCTTTATGCAGCAGCCTTTGCAAATGAATACAGATGCCTAATAAGCATCTTAAACCCTAATTGCCTCTTCTCTGTTCATAGGAGCTCTATATTACCAGTTGCTCAGATAAAACACTTCAGAGTCATCCTTGATTCCTATTTTTCTCTCCTCCTCATGAAATTGGCCCTCCAAATACAGGTATTTTAGCCTGGCTGGTGTGGCTAAATAGTTGAGCATCGCCCCAGGAACCAAGAGGTCACAAGTTTGATTCCTGATCAGGGCACATGCCCTGGGTTGCGGGCTCAATCCCCAGTACAGGGGAGGCAAGCTGGATAATGTTTCTCTCACTCATCTCATTGATGTTTCTATCTCTCTATCCCTCTCCCTTCATCTCTCAATAAAACATATTGTTAAAAATATAGGTATTTGATAGGCTCTAAGATACCATCAATTGTAAGATACATGATAATTCTATTCAATTCTAAGAAAGAAAAAAATTGTCAATCTTATGACTCAATGGGATTGCTGAGAATTTTTATTTTATACCTACAGATCTCCAAACTTATGTACACATTTTAACCATATATTATCCTTATTCATAGAGAAAAATGAAGATGTATGTGAAATAAATTGGTTAAAGGTTACCAAAAATATATCAACTTCAGAACCCATTTTCTTAATTGCTTTAACTCAAAGTCGTATATGTGCATGTTTCCATAAAATATTGTCCATGGTGCCATTAAAGTAGCAAAGATGCAATGCTTTGCTTCCTGCAGATTTTGAACAAAACTATAGAACTTCCAATGACTCCTGACTCAATTAAGGGAGAATAAAAACTTCAAATCAAGTGTATTCATGTACAGATAAATGAAAACCACATCTCTAAGCCTCCTAACCTGTAGTGGTGGCAAGAAATCATCAATTAGAAGATGCATTCCAATTTCAGGACTTTAAAATGTTCAACAACGACAAAAAAGGAATCCTCAGACCGAAATATGTATTCTCTATCGCTATCTCACTGATCCAACCACCATCATCCCTTGCCTGCTTCTCACTGTCTTATAATTAGTTTCTCTAGTTGTCTACTTGCCCCTCTACAATCTATCCTCCACATTCAATTTCCTTAAACACACAAAACATGATTCTAACTCAGGTCCTTTGCACTTGCTGGTTCCTCTTTCTGAAATGCTCTCGCCCCAGGTAGTCATAGAACTCACCTCTGTACCTCTTTTAAGTAAATGCTCAAATGTTACCTTCTCCGTGAGGCCTTTCTTGACCAAGTGATTAAACGCCCCCCCCCCCCCCGCCGCCCGCCAGTACTCTATTTCCTTGCTTTAGTTTTCTCTTATTACCATACATAGTTAAATAAATATTTATATATACACATATATAGATATAAATATTTGTTCATATTTATACAATATACTACTTATCTACTATATAGGATTATACTGTGTTCTATTCTTGAAACATCCAGAGATAGATAGATAGATAGATAGATAGATAGATAGATAGATAGACAGATATTTATTTCTATATTATTTCCTCGCATCCTGGAAAACAGGGATGTTATCTGTTTTTGTTTCCATGCCCATACCACGAACTTGTACATAGTAAACATTTGTTAAATTAAAAAATTGTAATAGCAATTAGTTAAATATAGTGAAAAAATCAGTTACCATAAAACCTGATGAGTAAGGTAAGAGTCACTTGATATCTTTTCCTGGATATAAACTCTGTTCAAATTGTGACCGTATTACAGACCAAAATTGGAGAAATAAATAAGATGACTATGAAAACAAATACATTACCACCTCTTCTTCCTGCTATTGATTTTTCTTAAGACTCTAAGGATAAGAACATAGGAAGAAAACTGAAATGAATGCTACTAACAAACTGTTGAACAAAAATAGACAGAGGCAAAGAAGCATTGAACAGACTGTCAAACTATATCGGGAAAGTAAGGGAGAAATGGGTGGGGTAAGAGATCAGCTGCATATAAGCACAACCATCAGATGCAAGACACTGGGGGTGAGGGGATGAGGGCAAGTGCGGGAGGGTAGGGGAGGTCAGTGGGGGAAAAATAAAGAGACATGTACTACTATTTATAATATCTTAAACAATAAAAAACAATGAATAAAAAATGAATGCTACTATTTTAGAATATTCTGGATTTCTTGCATGTTATTCAGAATTAACAAGTGACAGGGAAGGTGGGTGGGAGGGGGGAGGGCATAACCAGAGTGCTTCTGGCAATCAGAAACCTTTCAGCCTCTAGGACCTGCCAAATCTCAGCTTTGTTAGAAAGCCTTCCTGAGTCCTCTTTTTTTTTTTTTTTATGGATTCCTATAGGCTGAAGAATTTCCACTTGATTCTATTACTTGACTATATGCAAATCTTTCTCTCCTTCAATGCTTCACCTTTCCAAGCAGCAACAACCCCATGATTCATATATAGCGTATCTTTTGTATCTTTCATGGTTCCTAGCATAGAGTTATATCCACTTGAAAAAGGATAAAATTGCAAGAAAAGTGGAATGAATTAACACTTAATGAGGTGTCAATTAGACAGGTCCCACAGAGGGGATAGAGTCTTCCCAGGGGTGAGTCTTTGAAAGAGTGTTGGGAAAGTTTACTTGCCAAGAATCTCATTGGACTGGAGGCCAGTGCTCCATAAAGGAAGCAGTGAATGTCAATCAAATTACTTTATGGAGAATTAAGTTTGTTCATATTGTCTCCTGTTTTAGGGAGTTGACATGAGTAGAGAGACCTGCCCTCGGCTCATTTACACTCAGAGATACTCTGTAGGAAACTGCAATTTATGGATATGGAATGAAGCCAGGCAAGTATTCAATGAAGTTAATTTTGTTTGCTTGTTTGTTATAGCTGATTGTTTATCACAGGTAGAGCCAACTTCATCTGGGCAACCCTATTAATCTTCATTATAGCTCCAGTGACCTTCCCTTTGCCTTTAGGCTACACACTTAGAGACATTTCCTAAGGTCCTTCCTGGAAAGGAGCACCCATTGACAGCTGCTTTCCTTTAAGACAATTGGAGTCATTACCAAAATGAAACTTAAGTGACATAGGCTATTTAATTTTCAGTTTCAACTCTTAGTTCTATGTTTTCACTTGGTATATGCTATGTTTTATTCATTTTTTAAAATAAAAGTAATATTTAAATGCTTAGAAATTATAAACAAAATGAAATGTGAAAAATAAAGGGACTATTTGAGAGTACTATCTGGTTGGAACTTCTTTTATTATGCGACCATTTATTTACCTGATGTTCAGTGGTTGTACTGCATAGAGATCATCAATTTAAATAATTCATATCCTTGTAGGGGCCTGTGTGATTTGTGATATGGAAAGTCATGTTGTTTCAGTGGTTCAGCTGTGCAGTGAGTGAATGCAGGATTAATGTGCTCTTTGGAAAGGGAGATTGGCCACTGCAGCTATTGTTTTATTTAGTTTAAAAACTTTAGAACTCCATGTGCCAGCTTTGCAAGGTGGGTAGTATCAGCAGTGTACAAATTCAGGGAGCATTACTCACATTTATTGTATGTGAATAGGATTCCAGGAACAGTTGTCACCTGACATTTACACAAAACACAATTTTGAAAGGTGTGAAATACTTCAGCCCTGAGGAATACTGGGGTGGGTTTGAAAAAGCTACTAGAGAAAGCTGGAGGGGAAAAATCTCCCAGCCATCCTGGAATCTATAGATAGTTTGCACAGATGCTACCCTTGAATCAGTGATTCTGGCTTGCAATTTTGAGAAAGATCTAACAATAAACACAAATAATAAAATAATCATATTAAAATTAATCAAACATGATAGAATTCTCTTACTTGGAAAAGGTTTTTTAAATTTTAATTTAATTTAATTTTTAAAAAATATATTTTATTGATTCTTTACAGAGAGGAAGGGAGAGGGACAGAGAGTTAGAAATATCGATGAGAGAGAAACATTGATCAGCTGCCTCCTGCACACCCCGCCCTGGGGACGTGCCCGCAACCAAGGTACATGCCCTTGGTCGGAATCGAACCTGGGCTGCTTAGGGTGGGTTTTTTGTTTGTTTGTTTTTTGAAAGCAAATAATGAAAACTAGGTGGCAATAAATAAAAATAAAAGAATCCACTTAGCCAATAAAATGATCAAATAAGTAAAAATAAGATAAAACTAATGAGTAGCAAAAGCATAAAATGATAAATTAGTTAAATAATTCATTGATAAATTAAAATTTGGAACATTGGCCAGGTCTTATCTCTAGGAAGTTCCTAGACATTGGATGGGAAGCTAAAAGGAGAAGCAGCCATTTCCCAGAAATTCCTGGCAGGTCTGGTTTCTTTTTTCTGTCTTACCTATCTCTTCTCCTTCTGAGCAAATCAAAGGAAGGCCAGGATGGGCAAGGAAACAGTGAACACTTCTCCACAATCTACACACACACACACACACACACACACACACACACACACACACACACATTAGAAGATTAGAGGCCCAGTGCATGAAATTTGTGCACTGGAGGTGAGGGGTCCCTCAACCTGACCTGCACCTCTCACAGTCCAGGACCCTTCAGGGGATGGAACAGGCCTAAGTCAACAGTTGGAAATCTCTCTTCCACTCCGGGACCCCTCACTCCTTACTGCCCGCCTGCTCACTGCTC
>PVJC01015860.1:0-35996 GCA_004026665.1 Murina feae
TATCAGTAATTGGTTTTAGAGGAAAGGGATTATAATATGGGAGGGGGATAGTCAGGGCTTCTAAAGACATTTATAATGTCTCTTTCTTGGTTAGATGACCGTTTGCTTTATGAGTTGTTAATTTACTTACTTATGTTTTATGTACCTTTCTCTATGTGGTATGGTTCTGGTGAAAACATTAAAAAAGAGAAAAACTAAAGGCTCTTTTATTGCTCTTTATTTAAAAAGATAACCGACTGTACATATTCTCTGGTTGTCATTTAGTCTCAAAATAAACATTGGGAACATACGATCAGCAACAGTTTAATGAAGCCATAACATTTATAGGAGTCTCAAACGAGTACAATATAAAATCTGCCATAAAAATTATAAATGATGCAAGATAGAATACATTTTAATACTGGTACAATGGCAATAGCAGCTTTACAAATATTTATCTATAGAATTTCTATAACATGTTTTTATAAAGCTTTATTCTACAAGAATGATTATATAATTTAAAATCGATATAGTACACAGTGGTTTATTAATATTAGAAACATTATGAGTGCCTAATAAAATATTTTGTACAAATGCTCAACTACTTTATTTTCAGTGATCATTCCCTTTATTCACACATAATATAAAAGTAGCTAGCAGGTTAAAAAAATTAACTGGAAGCACATATGTTTCTTAACTAATATCTGTTGAATTTTTATCTATAAATGTGCTGTAAACATAAATGTGGATATCAAAAAAGCAAAACAGTATCCCCAGGTCTTCTTTCCAGTCTGGTGACTTTTATAACACTATTTGGCAACTCACAGCAGTATTTACCTGAGGAAATACAAGCATTTCTGGAAAATGCTAAAATATCTTTTAAGCCTAAGCTAACCAGGGGGTATTTAAAGGATATCATTTATGTAGATGAAACCCCTGGGTCCCTATCCATGAAGAACTACTATCCTCCTTTCTGGAACTGCAGTGGAGGTTACAGCATTAAACATAGTCCTGCATGTTCAGTCCCACTCACACTAACGAGTTCCCCTTCCTCCATGAATCTTAGAGCATTAGTGATGGGGATCCTTGACAAATCTATAAGAGTGCCCACTGTTACATACATGTTTCGAACAAATTGGGGCCTCCCAGAAATACCTGGCAAATTTGTAGAAAACTGACTCTTAGGGTCACCAAATAAAATAAAGGATGCCCAGTTAAATTTGAATTTCAGGTAAACAATGAATTTCTTTTGTTAGTCCTCATCCCAGGATATTTTTTCCATTGATTTTTAGAGAGAGTGGAAGGGAGAGAAGGGAAGAGAGAGAAACATAATGTAAGAGAGACACATTGATGAGTTGCCTCCTGCATGCATCCTGACTGGGGCCAGAGATCAAACCTGCAACCCAGGTACATGCTCTTGATCCATGATCCTTTGGTGCTCAGGCCAATGCTCTAACTACTGAACACACCAGCCAGAGGTGACTTAAAAAAAAAAAAAAAAAAAAAAAAAAATATATATATATATATATATATATATATCCCATGCAATACTTGGGACATAATTATACTAAACAAAGTATTTATTGTTTAATGGGACATATTTATACTTAAAAGTTATTTGTTATTTATCTGAAATTCAAATTTGATTGGTGTCACATATTTATATTTATTAAATCTTGCAACCCTGGATTGGCAGGAAAGAACAAAAATCCAGTTAGGTTACTGATATTATTACTGATATTGAATCAATAGGCTATTGAGGACAGGATATCAGGTCTTATAGTGAACCTGCTATGGACCTCAAAGAATCCTTACTAGGGCACTGTGGACAATACAAGACTCAGGCTGAAGTCTTCATGAAATTTATATTTAGCTGTATGAATGTAGGCTGCAGACATCAAAATAACAAATATCTCAGACTTCAGTGAGCCAGATATAACTCCCTACCTAAGATGCTAGAAATGATACAATCTAATTTTTAAGATCACATTGGACCTCTTGCTTCCAAACCTGTTGGAAAATAGGTGGGTTTGGATGTAGGATGCTCTTACCTCTTAACTGTTTATAATGAACATAAATCTAGAGGGTCTTTCTTATTGATCAAGTTTGCAGCACTTAATGAACGCATGCGCTTTAAAAGCAGAAATACTTTTCAATTATCTGAGAATACCCAAGATGAATGGGAGCTAGGTTATTGTCTTAAGGTCATAAGAGCACCTACAGAGTACAAATTAGTTATCTAGTTAAATTGAAAAACTTCTCCAACCTAAATTGGGTAATTCCAGGAGGATAAACATTACTTTGGAGATTGCATTCTGTTCTCTAATTGATCATGCAAACCAGAAAATATCCAAATACCCAATTTACTAGTATACTACAGTAAATATGGGCTCCATAATACTGTAATTCTTTAAATGGAATTATAAATTAGAATAATTATTTATACATACTACATTTTTTAAAAAGGAGTGGGGTGATTTTATGGATATTTTATGGATGATCACATGAAGTCAGGCAGAGTTGGCATCAGTTTTGTTCATCAAAGTTGCTTGTAGAAAGTGGCAGAGTTTGAGTTGGGCTTCTAGGGTGAGCCAGCTATGAAAACAAAGAAAGAAAAGTCTCAATTATAATGTGACTTATGCTCCTGTAGCTAACACAGTTCTCCTTCTTCCTTACTAACAGAACCCAGATTTTGTGCAAGAAAACAATGCATCCAGATTCTAAAAATCATTTTTCCCAGCTTCGCTGATATAATCAGAAGTTCCTGGATAGCAACTGTTTAAAGAGATTAGGGATATCTTAGCTAGCACACCCTCTTGTCCTTTGCACTTCTTATCTTGCTTAGAATGTAGACATGAGTCTTCAGGAAGTATGGTCATCCTGCACCTTAATCAAAGCCACACACTAAGGATGGGAAAGCAATGATGACATGGTGAAGCTGCTGTACCCATTAGACTGCCTGCTTCTCAAGAGAATATGTAGGTGAGAAAAAAAAAAGCCCTTCGTTGGTTATGACACTGTAGTCAGATTTCTATTACCTACCACCAAATGCAAGACCCAACGAATGCAGTTGCTTCAAAGTTAAAGGAAGGAAGCCTAAGCGCTGGGTGGGAACAGTCATTTTATGCCCAACAACAGTTTTTTACTAGGCATTCTCCTAGCAAGTGACTTTTGAGGAGCACAGTATAGGGTATAGGGCTTATCTGTGATTTTTGATGTTGTTGCTAAATATATGTGTATATTATTTATTATATTTTTATTTGTTTCTACATTGCCCAGCCCACTGGGACAAAAAGGATCCTAGAACTGAAAAAGGAAAGAAGGGGCTTAGTCCTTCAGTGACACCTCTGCCCTCTGCCCCTGTCCTTTACAATCTGTGTTATTACCAAGGAAGGTAATCCAGAGGTAGAGCCCTATTGGATGCTCAAAAGGAGGAAAGAGGAATCTGGCCACACCTCCAAAGAAGACCATATAGTCCCAGGAGGACCAAGCTGAATTGCCAAGAGAGAAACCAAGCTGTCGTGCAAAAGGCACTGACTCTTAACGAGGAGAGTGTTGGGATGGAAGTGTCAGCAGTGGAATCTATTGTGCATATTTGGTGCCAGAGGGACACAGAAATGTAAGCTTCATAGCCAAAGAGGCCAGCAGCCAGGGGTGGCAGAAGGATGGCTATTCCGTACAGATCTGATCAGGGAAATGATAGGGACAAACAGGGTTTGGAAAGAAATCCCACAAGGTGAACTGATGTACTGGATTTTGGTGAGTGGGCATACATGTAGATGACAAAGAAAAAAGCCGCCAAGACCTTTTCCTATCAACTCTGCATGATCTGACTCATAGCGACATCTCCATCCCTGTCTGTCACCACTGTCAAGCTTGCTCTCTCTGCAGCCATTCTGGCCACTTTTTAGTTCCTCTGATAGGCCATGATTCCTCCCACTTCGAGACCTTCTCCCATGCTGTTCTTTATGTTCGGAACGTTTTCTTCCATGACATCCATGAGAGGCCCACCCCCATACTACATAGGTACCCTTTTCAGCGAATGCCTATTCATCCTTCACGTCTCACCTCATCACTTCCTAAGAGAATCCTTCCTAAATCATGGGCTCTACAGAACCCTATTCCTTTCCCTCACAGCACTTATTTTAGTGCACAATTATCCATATATGTGATTATTTGATTAACATCTCTTTTCCCCACTAGACTGAAAGTTACAAAACAAGTAGATCTGTGCCTGTTTTGCTTATTATTATATATACAGTGCCTGGCATATGAGAAGTGTTTAATAAATATTTAATAAAAGAATTTTAAAAAGCAAACAGTCACTGGTAAAGTGAAGATGATAATCTTCACTATCTCATAGAATTTTATGAAGCCTAAATAGTGAGTGCTTTATAAAGCATAAAGTATCGTTTAAAGATTATTATTATTAAGAAAGCTGCTTTAGCCTTAGCTGGTTTAGCTTAGCATATAGAGCATTGGCCTGCGGATTGATGGGTCCCGGGTTCGATTCTGGTCAAGGGCACATGCCTAGGTTGCAGGTACAATCCCCAGTAGAGGGTGTGCAGGAGGGAGCCAATCAATGATTTTCTCTCATCATTGATGTTTCTATCTCTCTCTCCTTCCCCCTTCCTCTCTGAAACAAATTAAAAATATATATGTAGAAAGCTGCTTTAGATTAAGATTCTAAATAAATGATTTTGAAGAAAAGGAACTAAATTTTTTTTTTCTAAAGGCTTACCTGAAACTTTCTCTTTAAGGCCCGGGTCATTACTGGGGTCAGTCCAGTTCCTGTTTCCATATTTTCTTTATTGGTAAGAGGGGTCCCACCTGGGCTCCTGCAAAGGTAATAAAACTATTAGAAACTGTATTTTATGCCAATTATCATGTATATTTAGAAAACACAAAGGTAAGAGAGTGTATTACCTCTCTACATCGACTTTTCTAAGTAGTTTCCGCAGGTCTATCTGACTTTTACCAGGATTACTGATAAAATAAAGACATCAAAATTAGAGCTTGCAAGATTTTATCATTTTTCCCAAAGCAAAGCAGTCATTTTTATAGGGAAGATCCTAGAAATAGTAAAAAATACCAGTAGGTATTATTGACAGGAACATAAGATGATATAATAATTCTTCAGAGCAATACATCTTGACTTAGTAATTACATGTATACAAATCCATCTTAGGGAAAACTCAGCTATGCACACAGATGATAGATAAGGATGTTCATTGAATTAAAAAAGCATAAACAACCTAAATGTCTCAAAACAGGATTTTACCTATGAAATCTAAACTAATAAAAGAGTAATATGCAAATTGACCCTCACACTGTTAAACCTAAGCCATGCCCACCAGCCAAGCCACGCCCACCAGCCAATCAGAGCAGATGTATGCAAATTAACCTAGCCAAGATGGCAGCTGGCAGCCATGGAGCTAGAGCAAACAGGAGGCTTCCATTGCACCAGCGATGGAGGAAACTGCCTGCCTAGGCTGGCTATGGCCTCCGCTTAAGGCAACAATGTTTCAATTATAGAAGCCATGGAGCTGAAGCAAACAGGAGGCTTCATTGCCTGACTAGGCCTCTGCTCAAGGCAACAAAGTTATAATTATAGGAGATAAATAAACCCCAGAAACCTGATTCCAGCCAGCCTCGCTGGGACGGTGGGTCAATGGGAGCTGTGGGCAGCCTGAAAATGGCCCTCAGCCCCTCATCCAGGCTGGCCACACCCCCATGGGGTGAGGGTTCCCACTGGGGGGTTTGGCCAGCCTGCAAACAGCCATCAGCCCCTCACCCAGGCTGGCTAGGCACGCCAGCAGGTGGACATCCCCCGCGGGGTCCCAGACTGCGAGAAGGCACAGGCCAGGCTGAGGGATCTCTCCTCAAGTGCACAAATTTTTGTGCACCAGGCCTCTAATATCTTATAATAAACAATAGATTAGATGCCTAGAAAAAGATTAGAATGATAAATAATAGTATGTTAATGGTAGGAATCTTTAATGATATATTTAGTTGGATGATTTTTGTTTTCTTCTTTAAATATTTTTGTGGCTACCATTTTTTCTACAATGCATATATATAATTTTTAAAGTTAGAAAAAAAGCAAAAAAAATTCTTTTAAATAGTAGTAGAGGATAACATGGCGCAATTTCTTACATTAAAACATTTGTAACTCGAGTTGATAACACTTTGGAGTTGGGCTTCAGGGTAACACGTTGTAGGTCAGAGACGGTAACTAGTGGATTCCGTACCTTTGGTGATGGAACAGGCTTTAATTGCAAAAAGAGTCATTATTAAAAAACACATTAAAAATACTCAAAATGTAAACATACTGAAACAATGAATATTTGAATGCTGGGTATGCATAAGATATAGCCACTACTCTACTCAGTTTTTACTCTAAAGCTTCCACGTATGTCTCTACCTCTTCAGGCTAATGGTTGGCACATAAAACTGACTAATTAAATAATTTTGGAATCTACATATTTTGTTGCAGAGATCTACAACTACTTAAATAAGACATCAAATACATTGGGATAGCTTCTATACATAAGGCTTATATTTTGTTTTCATAAAGGACAATCAGGCTAATAGCTTAAAGATTCTGTGTATGATCAATGATATCTTACCTTTTTCTTTTCATCAAAACTCTGGGTTTTCTTTAATTTCACAGTCATTAGATCTTTAACTGTTATCTGCATGGGTCCATCTTTTTTCAATGGTCCAGCCTTAAAATACATGGAGAGATTAGAATTCAATTTGGAACCATGATATCTAGTCAAATGCAAATCATAATATAGTTTTTAAAGACCTAGAGTTAAAAGTTAACTCTTATTTACCCTAGGAACCTATCAAATTCTTGTCTCTTAATCAAGAATGATCCTGTTTTCAGTACCCAAAGATACTAAGGCTATTGAATGTATTCATCAAATGGTACAACTTTGATCATAAGAGATGAGCTAGTTTCTGAAATTATGCATCTTTCTCAGTAGTCATTACAACGATACATGAGTTGGAGTAGTTCCTCAAATCAAATGACGTTTACCTGAACAGCAAAAATGTATAGTCAGAGAGGCATACATGAAGGCAAATATAGCTGTAGGTCCTGGATTTAACTCACCCATTATAAATCAAATGTATCTGTAGTGAAAATTCAGCATATTTTAAAACAGGATCATGGCTACCTTAGTGATTTACAAATATTTCAGTCCCTGTGACAGATAAATAAACCTAATGGAGACTGGTTCTCTAGCCTAATGGATCCACCAACTCTTTTTATTGAGAGTTCACTCACTAAGCTATTTTCTGTTCTTAATTTGGTTTCTCAGGGAGGTTTTCCTTTTGGTAAAAAGATATGTTGACATTTTTCAAGAGAAACTTACTGGTTTAGTTGGAGGGAAAAAAAAAGATATGCTGAGAAGCCAACAGAAATCTTCTATTCTAACAAATCATATTCATTTATCCTTAAACAAAATCACTTTTATTTCTATATCCAGCTTTTGTGAGTTCCCAGGAGACTGATTTTTTTAAATAAACATAGATATTGACATAAGATACGGAATCAGAATATAGCTTTCCCGTTAAAGTCCTTAGCCCAGCCTTAAAATGACATCTGTCTTTATTCCTTCATTACACACTGACCAAAACAAACCTTTACTAGATTGTTTTTTACCTGAAGTGCTTTGGTGAGACTGGATTTTCTGAGCAGCAAAGGTGCTGTGGGTGGTGGAGGGGGAGGCAGAGGCGGAGGTGGAGGAGGTGGAGGTGGGGGCGGAGGAGGAAGATGGCCTGCTGGCTTTGGCAGTGTGGCAGGAAGTACAGCTCTAGAGTCTTCAGGAGTGTTTAGAGCACAGGCAGGCACTGTTGTAAGTTTACCATTCATGTAACAGGGACGACCACAGCTCGGACAGGAAGAATTTTCTGAGATAGTCTGAAAGAAGACATTACATTTGGCAAAGAAATAACAGATTAATTTGGTTCTTGTAGCCGAGAATCATTCAAGTAAAGGGTACTATATATAGCCCTGGCTGGTTTGGCTCAGTGGATAGAGCATCGGCCTGCGGACTTAAGGGTTCCAGGTTCGATTCCTGTCAAGGGCATGTACCTTGGTTGCGGGCACATCCCCAGTGGGGGGTATGCAGGAGGCAGCTGATCGATGTTTCTCTCTCATCGATGTTTCTAACTCTCTATCCCTCTCCCTTCCTCTCTGTAAAAAATAAATAAAATATATTTTTTTAAAAGGTACTATATAGAATACTTTATCAGTACATCATGTCTCATAATATTTTCTCGTTTATCACAAGTTCATTCATTCATTCAGTTATTCAGTTAAATCAGTTATGTATCCTATATAATAAAGAGGGAATATGCAAATTGACCATCACTCCAGTCAATTTGCACCCACAGCTGAGGCTAAGTTCCCATAATGAGCCTTAAGGAGCAATCAGCAGGGACCTGAGGCTGCACGCCCACCCACCTCCTGCATGGGGCTTGACAGGGAACCTCAGGACATGCCTTCCACCCCCAGGGCTTGACAGGAGACCTCAGGCCGCTCCCTCCATCCTGGCACCAGGCCAGAGGAACTCAGGCTGCACCTTCTTCCCTGGTGCCAGGCCGGGGGACCTCAAGCCATTCCCCCCGCCCTGGCCCCAGGCCAGGGGATCTGAGGCTGTGCCCCCCACCCAGTGGGACTTGACGGGGGCTCTCAAGGTGTGCCCTCCGCCCTGGTTCTGGGCCAGGGGACCTCAGGCCATGCCCCCACCCCAGCACCAGGCTAGGGGACCTCAGGCTGTACCCCCTGCCCCAGCGCCAGGCTGAGGGATCACAGGCCACTCCCTCCGCCCAGCAGGGCTTGATGGGGGACCTCAAGCCCTGGCACCCAGGGGATCTGAGGCTGCACCCCCCCACACCTGGCAGGGCTTGACAGGGTGGGACCAGCCGGGTCTGGATCTAGCCCAATGAAGGGGGGCCGTCCTTGTTTGAGTCTCGAGCGATTTTGAGGTGCACGTGGGTGGTTGAAGACTTGACTCTGGGTTCCATGGTGCACCCCAGACTCTGACAGGAGGAAGATTTTCATATATGTTTTACTAATTTTCTTTAATCTCTGACACTTCTATTATAGAGAAAGGGCAAATAGCAATATTAAAATATTTCCTCTAAATCCCCTTTTAATGTGCAAGAATTTCATGCACTGGGCCACTAGTCTTAGTATAATAAACAATAGGTTATATGCCTAGAAAAAGATTAGAATTATAAATAATAGTACGTTAACAGTGGCAATCTTCAATGATATATTTAAATTTAATTCAGACATTTGTTTTATGTATGCAATATGTCAGGCACTATAGGCCAATGAATGCCCTGTCTGCTACCTCATGGTGAGGAACACAAACATTAAATACATACAAATATACTCAAAACCAAATAAAATAATAATTCAATAAGAGTAATAAAGTGTGCTGAGAGCATAAAGAGTGAGAAGCCTGGGGAGACAACATTTAGCTATAATCTCAAGGATGAATTGAGATTTACCATGTGAAGGAAGATAAGGACTAGGGAAAGAGAATTCCTAGCAGAGGGAAAAATACTTAGCAGCCAACAATCCTATATAATAAAACCCTCATGTGCAAATTGAATGACAGAATGATCGGTCACTATGATGCACACTGACCACCAGGGGACAGACACTCAATGCAGGAGCTGTCCCCTAGTGGTCAATGCACTCCCACAGGGGGAGTGCAAGTCAGCCAGAAGCCACACTCAGGACTGGTGAGTGCAGTGGCAGTGGTGGGAGCTCTCCCACCTCTATGGCAGTGCTAAGGTCCCCTGGGGGATGTCTGACTGCCGAGCCATGAAGCGGGCCTAAGCCTGCAGTCGGACACCCCCCGAGGTATCCGGGACTGCGAGAGGGCACAGGCCAGGCTGAGGGATCCACCCCCTACACCAGTGCACAAATGTCATGCACCAGGCCTCTAGTATAGTATATTCAAGGAATTTATAAAAAGGCCAAGGGGCCATAACATGACCGTATGGACTGAATTCCATATACTCCTCATGCCCCCAATCATATGTTGAAGTTTGAATTTCCAGTACTCCAGAATATATTTGTAGATAGGGTCTTTAAAGAGGTAGTTAAAGTAAAATAAGGCTGTCAGGGTGGGCTTTCATTCAATCTGACTGGTGTCTTTATTTAAAAAGGAAGTTTGAATATATAGGAGACACCTGGGATGGACATGCACAGTGAAAAGTCCATGTGAGGACACAGTGAGAAGGCAAGCCAAGGTGAGACGCCTCAGAAAAAACAACAACCCAACCTTGATCTTGGACTTCTAGCTTCCAGAATTGTGAGAAAAGAATTTCTGCTGTATGAGACACTTAAGTCTGTGCTACTTTGTTATGGCAGCACTACCAAACGAATAAAATGATCCTATGAAGTAAGATGGTGTATTAGTTTCCTGTGGCTACTGTAACAAATTATCACTAACTTAGTGGCTTAAAATAATAGAAATCATTTATTCATTTTCTCACAGTGCTGGAGCCTAGAAGTCCGAAATCTAAGTGTCAGCAGGGCTGTACTCCCTCCCAAGGCTCTAGGGAAGAATCTCTTCCTTGCCTCTTCCAGCTTCTAGAAGATTCCTTGGTTGAGGCTGCATCACTCCAATCTCTCTGTCTCTGTGGTGCCACTGCTCCTTCTTTTCTGTGTATTCTACTCTGCGTGCCTCTTTTGTAAGGACAATTTACTTGTCGAAATGCAAAACTGATGTTTTAGACTATGAAGTTCCATTGGATGTAGTCTCTTCCCAAGTAACACAGGATGACCTCCTTTTCTCAAAATCCTTAATTTTATCTGCAAAGACCTCTTTTCCCAAATAAGCTAATATTTATCGGTTCCAGGGATTAGGATTTGGACATATCTTTTGGGGGGCCATCATTCAGCCCACTAAAGATGGCATCATCCCCATTTTAGAGATGATGAAACTGAGGCTGAGAGGTGATTTGTCTTCCCCCACCAGCTAGTTCATTTTGAGGTACTAATTCTGGGAGTAGGGATATAATCTCAGAGGTTTCTCACTAAACCAATGAGTACAATGTTAATCTTTGAGTTTTGGACATTGAAAATAGAGGCCTTGCTCAGGAGAGTGGAGGGGGTGGATATTTACAGCTTTGGTTTTTTTTCTGCCTTTATTAGTCAAGAAAATAAAAACACCCTGAGTATTTCAAAGATGGGGAATGTAATGAAGCAGTTGGTGCCACTGTTGCTGGAAGAGATGAGAAGCACACAGGGGGCAGTGAGGCAGCAGGAAGCTATCAATATCCTGTGAATGGAGGGACAAAGGAAAGAGCAGTAGAAGCAGATGTCTGGAGCTAGGTTAACCCAGAGAATCAAGAAATGTGGTAGACTTAGGGAGAACCAAGATGGCGGCATAAGGTATATACCTAAATGCGCAGCCTCCCACCACCACATTAAAAAATACAACTATAAAGCTAAATGGCCATCCTCCAGAACCAAGGGAGTGGAAGCTTTACAACTAGAAGGCAAGAGAAGGAGTGCATTGAGACTGAGTAGAAGTTCTCGGCACCAAAACTGAGAGGTACGGATGTGCGCAAAACGGTGGCGGTGCAGATGAAACAGTGGTGGCAACAGCACCTGGGTCCGCAGCTTGGAAGGAGATTATAAACTCCGGGATCACAATGAACGCATTGCAGGCTGTCGGGCAATGGGACGGAAGACAAGTGGCAGAGCTGTTTGCAGCGATCACTGACGCAGAGCTCCGAGACTCCAGGACTGAAGGGCACGCAGATGCCAGGGCGTGGAGACGCCAAAACCAGGAGAAGTCGCGGAGCCAGCGGAGGGGCAGCCATAGTGGGTTGCTCAGCCCCGGTGATTCTGAGACCCTGCCCCACCCAATTTACAACCCCACCCAAGCTGTGCACCTGTCTGCCTGCAGCATAACCTAACAGACTGCCGCTGGGACAGAGATCTGGAAAAGTTCCAAACCCCAAACAACGAGGAGAAAGGCCTGGAGGTCATTTCCTCCCAGTGATACCTCCCAGTGATAACTACAACAAGACTGTGCACCCAGCCTTCAAAGGTGTACGGGTGATTGGGGAGGCTGAATCACTGGGCCCCATAGGACACATAGCACAGAAAGCCACTCTATCAATGCAGGGAAGCAACCAAAATGTGGAGACAAAGAAACAGGTCACAAATGACAGAAATGGAGGAAAGCAAACTACTGGATATAGAGTTCAGAACTACAGTTTTAAGGTTTTTCAAGCATTTTCTAGAATCCACCGATAAACTTAATGAGACCCAATAAATCTAAGCAAACACTGACTGAAATAAATAATATTATACAGAGATCCAATAGCAGACTAGAGGGTCGCAAGAATCAAGTCAAAGATTTGAAATACAAAGAAGCAAAAAACACCCAAATGGAAAAGCCAAAAGATAAAAGAATCCAAAATATGAAGATAGTGTAAGGAACCTCTGAGACGACTTCAAGTGTACCAACATCAGAATTATAGGGGTGCCAGAAGAAGAGAGAAAGCAAGACATTGAAAACCTATTTGAAGAAGTAATGACAGAAAACTTTCCCTACATAGTGAAAGAAACAGACTTACAAGTCCAGGAAGCGCAGAGAATCCCAAACAAAAGGAATCCAAGGAGGACCACACCAAAATACATCATAATTAAAATGCCAAGAGTAAAAGACAAAGAGAGAATCTTAAAAGCAGCAAGAGAAAAAACCGTTACCTACAAGGGGGCACCCATACGACTGTCAGCTGATTTCTCAACAGAAACTTTGCAGGCCAGAGGGAGTGGCAAGAAATATTCAAAGTGATGAACAGCAAGAACCTACAGCAAAGCTATCATGTAAAATTGATGCTCAGATAAAGAGCTTCACAGACAAGAAAAAGCTAAAGGAGTTCATCACACCAAACCAGGATTATTTGAAATGCTGAAGGGCATTCTTTAAAAAGAAGAAGAAGAAGAAAAAGGTAAAAATAAAAATTATGAGCAACAAAATGACAATAAATGCATATCTATCAACCAGTGAATAGAACAATTAAGTTAATAGAAATATCTGATTAACAGAATAAACTGGTGAACAGAATAGAAGTAGGGGCACAGAAAGGGAATGGACTGACAATTCTCAGGGGGATGGGGGAGTGAGGAGTATGGGAAGAGACTGGACAAAAATCTTACATCTATGGATGAAGACAATGGTGGGGGTAAGGGCACACGGTGGCGGGGGGGGAACCAGGTGGAAGGGAGCTATGGGGGTTTAAAAAAAAAGGAACATCTATAATAATCTGAACAATAAAGATTTATTAAAAAAAAAGAAATGTGGTAGACTTACCTTGTGGGAGCTAGAGTTTGAGAAACAATTACAGCCATTGCTAGAGAAATTGCCCAACACAGAAAATGAAAGGGAAAAAACACCCTATCTTCTCCCTCCCTCTAGTCTCTCATCCACGTCTACTATTAGTCCAGCACAACCAGGAATCAGGTGACACAGAGCTGAGGGCAAACAGGCCTAGAATTAGCACGCACCTGAAGTCATTTCTTTTCTAGTAAAAGCACATTGAGATTCTTATGGGAGACAACCCCTTCCCTCCTTACCTAATCCCAGATTTGTTTTTTATTTTTTTAAATATATTTCTTATTGATTTCAGAGAGGAAGGGAGAGGGAGAGAAAGATAAAAATATCAATATGGGAGAGAACCACTGATCGGCTGCCTCTTGCACACCCCTTACTGGGGATAAGCCTGCAACCTGGGCATGTGACCTTGACTGGAACCAAACCTGGGACCCTTCAGTCCATAGTCTGACGCTCTATCCACCGAGCCAAACCAGCTAGGGCCCAGATTTGTTTTATATTTGATAACTGGAAGCCTGGTGCATGAAAATTCGTACACTTGGGGGAGGCCCTCAGCCTGACCTGCGCCCTCTTGCAGTATAGGAGCCCTCGGGGGATGTCCAACTGACAGCTTAGGTCTGCTCCTCTGCAGGAGTGACTAGCAGGCTGATTGGAAGATGGTGCCAGCTGGCGAGTGGCTGGCCCTTCTGTCCTCTGCCACTGACCCCCAATAGCCAGCCACTCCCTCTGCCTGCTGGCACCTGACTTGGCTGGCCTGGCGCTGCCTACTTGCTGGGGCCCCCCCCACCCTACCCCCCCCAGCTGACCAGGTCGTTCCTCCATTCCATCGATTTGCATATTAGATTTTTATTATATAGGATACTAACCTTCAGTGCTTCCTGGAGCTTGCATAATTCACTTTGCAAAATGCAAAACTGTTGTTTTAGACTATGAAGTTCTTGGTAGCAGAAACGGGAAGGAAAGATGGTGTTTTTCAATACTTCTAATCTCTAAAATTAAAAAATACACAAGCCTGACTCTGATGAGCAATAAGATAAAGACAAGAAAAGAGGACAAGAAAGTGTCTTGTTTTATAGAAACAAAGGCAGACATGACCCCATAATTTCATCTTATCTGAGCTTAGCCCGAGTGCTCTACTGACCTGAGTGCACACACATAGCAAGTGTGTAGTGCTGAAAACAGGTATGTCAAACCCATACCTGGGCTATGCAGTTCTGGCACCAGTTGTATATAAACCGTCCTCTACTTGTCCAAAGTTTTACTGCATCTTTGATACTAGGAAATTTGAAATTCCAGCATGATCTTAGGCAGGTTCTGATAAGAGATGTGTTTGTTGAAGAAATAACCACTCTGTGGGAAAAACAAAACCAAGTAAAGCAAAAACTCCTGAGTTGGAGTAATAGCCTCTAATTAAACAATAAGCTAGTATTATAGTAGAAGTCAGGAACAGAGACTTCCTAGAGTCAAATTCTTCAGTGAATTCTAGAATTCTGGGATTGACTTATGCAACAAATATTTGTTGAGTAAATAAACAATAACAAATAAAATAAATGAAATAAATAAATAACAATCAGGGATTCAGTAATGAACAAAATAGACAAAAACCCTACCCTCGTGGAGTTTACAGTTTAATGAAAGATAAAAATAAGTAAATAAATAACATATGTGGATTGTTTGTGCATAAATGCTATGAAGAAAAGGATAAAGTGAGAGAAGGGGAATGTGAAATGTTGGATGGAGATGAAATTTTCGATAGGGTAGCCAGGGAAAGTCTCACTGAGAAGGAGACTTTTGAGGGGCGAGGTGAACCCTAAAGGAAATAAAGAAGATAGCAATTCAAATATCTAGAAGAAGAGCATTCTGGCAGGGGCGAGTGCAAAGGCCCTGAAGTGGAAGTTTATTGAGGTGTCTGAGGAATAGCAAGGAGGCCAGGATGAGTTGGGTGGAGAAATGGAAGGAAGAAGGATTTCAGAAATAATGTCAGAGTCAGATCATAAAGGCCTTGGGGGTCATACTATGGACTTTAATTTTTACTCTGAGAGAGGAAGATATTGAAAAGTTTTAAGTAGAGAAGCAATATGACACGATTTCAACAGGCTTACTGCAGAGGGTGAAAAGGCAGAAGCAGAAAGACCAGTTAGAGACTCTCTCAATATTGGGGAGAAATGGAAAAGAGGATGATATCATAGTAACTGGTTTTTGAGGGCCTGTTTGTTTTAAATTTTTTCTGTAAAGAGAGCTAAAACAACAAAATGTATAAATTGTTATTGTGACACAGAACCCTTGGGTTCCTAGAACTTAGAGTCTCTTTCAATAACACATTTTAGCCTTGAGTCCCAGAGAATAAGTTATCAAACTTTACCAAAACTGAGATTTAAATTCCCATATTATACCCCTCTTTCCTCACTTGGTTATCATATTTATACAATTAAATTGAGTAGGAAAAGAAAAAATAGTTACTGTGCATATTCAACACAATTCCTTGTGATCATTACTTCATTTGAACTTGTCGACTGTAGTTGCCACACAAAATTCAAGGAAGCTCAGTTAAAATTCAATTTCTGAATAAGTTTTAGGATAAGTACATTAGAAATGTTGCATGGGAAAATAGAAAAAACCTCATTGTTTATCTGAAATTCAAATTTAACTGGACATTGTGTATCTTCACTTGCTAAATCTAGTAATTTTATCTTAAACTGATGGGGTTTTTAATATTTTTCTGTTCCACATTATGCCTTACCTTTCAGTTGAGGGTGGTGGAGTGGGAGGTATAACTAGCTTGGACTGAAATTGAGAGAATTCTTTTTTTTTAAATAATCTTTTTGCTTTTACTTTTCGCTTCCTTCTTTGTTGCTTGAACTTGAGCATGATTTCTGTAGAGAAAAGAAATATTCAAAAAAGTTTTTTCTTGAAGCCCTAGCTGGTTTGGCTCAGTGGATAGAGTGTCGTCCTGCAGCCTGAAGAGTCCCGGGTTTGATTCCAGTCAAGGGCATGTACCTCGGTTGCAGACTGGATTCCTGGCCCTGATCAAGGTGCATGGGAGAGGCAACCAATTGATGTCTCTCTCACATCGATGTTTCTCTCTCCCTGTTTTTCCCCCTCCCTTCTACTATCTCTAAAAATCAATGGAAAAAATATCCTCAGATGAAGATTAACAAAAAAAATTCATTTTTTTCTTGAAGAATACTATGTACATATATAAAATGCACAAATCTTAAGTGGATCGTTCAATGAATTAATCTTAAACACACTCTGTAACCACTATTTTAATAAGAAAATAGGTAACTACAAGCATCCCAGAAGTCCTCTAATGTAGAGAAAAATTTAAGTCCATATTTAAACTATCTCTAGAGACCTTGGCTTTGGCATTACATTACCAATTTTGTTTTGCTTGTCTTATTTTTCTTTTTTTAAATATATTTTATTGATTTTTTTACAGAGAGGAATGGAGAGGGATAGAGAGTTAGAAACATAGATGAGAGAGAAACATCGATCAGTTGCCTCCTGCACCGCCCCCCCCCCCCCCCCCCACTGGGGATGTGCCTGCAACCAAGGCACATGCCTCTGACTGGAATCGAACCTGGGACTCTCCAGTCCGCAGGCTGATGCTCCATCCACTAAGCCAAACCGACCAGGGCTGTCTTGTTTTTTTCATTAAATTAAGTGACTTTCCCTTTCTTTATAACAGCGAAAATAGCTATAGTTGGATTATGATATGTGACTCAAAAGTATCAACTTTCTTTCCCGGTAACATTTAATGGGCATCCACGGTAATAGGTGGAGTTGGAACAGAAGAAAGAAAATTAACCATTTACTTTTGACTGTACTTTTGTAAGGTTGGGGCCAGATTACTACTAAGTGCTAAAAAATATAAGCATATAAAAATGGTTAATCGGGGGATAAGCTCACATTTGTAATATCAACAAAGGAAAAAAATTAGAAAAAAATTGTTAGAAAAAAAGTTGTGCAAGAAAAAAAAGTATTAATAGTAATACTATATGTTCCACTGTTAAATATTTAATAGTGTAAACATTGAATGTTTATTCAACCAAAAATGATGATGTAGGTATATTGGGAAGAAAGAATAGTAGAAATTAGTAGTCTAAATGTATATAGTGTTTAAAATTGAGGGGAAAAAAAGAGAGAGAAACAGTATTATAAGTATGTTATTTAGATGGAGGTAAATATCAGAAAAAATTACAAGATTGGACAGTGTTGCCTTTGGCAAGTGGGAGTCAGGATTATAGGTAATTCAGAGAACTGGCATTTTTCGTTTGTTCTAACTATAATAAGCCTTTTATTAGTAGTTGACAGTTAACCTTTGGAGTGTATTATTAGCTTGAGAAATAGAATACCACCATTCCAAAACTGAGCCATCTCTTCTTAGCACTTTCCTGGTGGTTGTTCCAGTACCCATGCATTCATGCATTCACATTTCTTAAGCGTCCTACAAAAGCTGATGTATGCTATTGTGGAGATTATTTTTCAATTAAAAAAAATCTAGAACTAAGTAATATTTTCTCCTCTGGTTCTGAGAGAGAGAGAGAGAAAGAGAGAGAGTGAGAGTCCTGGGCTCTGGGTCATTCTCACTCTAATAGTCTTCTAATTAAATACAGTAATTAGAATATGCAGACAATTTAGAGACTATGTCTAATGTGTCAATGTAGAAAGGTGCAATCCAAGATAATTCTTAGACTAAAATTCCATTCAAAAATAATCACAGCTCTTCCAAAAATTAAAGATAATTAATTTCTATTTCAAACAGGACAAAGGACTCAGCATGCTAAGGTTTGTTTTATTTTCATTGCTTTATTAAAATTATTAGATCTTTGGCCTGTGAGCTCAGTTGGTTGGAGTGTCCCGTACATCAAAAGCTTTAGGGCTTGATCCCCAGTCAGGCATGTATGGGAGGCAACCTATCAATGTTTTTCTCTCACATCAATGTTTCTCTCTCAAGGATAACCATCCTATGGAAAGACTATATAGCAATATTCCTTGGGATGAAAAACAGATATATTGTAATTGTCCCCTTTCCAAAGAGTAATAAAAACATACAAATTCTTTTTGCTGGTTAGGTGGGATTCCAATTACTAATACTAGGTAGAAGCTCATTCTTCCATGATTACTCAAAGCATTTTTCCTATTTTTTCTTAATTGAAAAGTATTCTTCCTTCCTTTTTACGTTCCTTGTTTTGAGAAGATTTTAAGGCCAATTACAAAGAACCTATACCACAACATAAATTTAAAAAATAAGTGAAAAAAATTAGGATACTCCATTGTAGAGTAAAATATATAAAAGAGTAATATGTAATAAAAGAGTAATATGCAAATTGACTGTCATGCTGAGACACCTAAGCCACGCCTACCAGCCAACCAGAACGGCTGTATGCAAATTAACCCAGCCAAGATGGAGGCCAGCAGCCATGGAGCTGGAACAAACAGGACGCTTTCGTTGCAACTGCCTGACTAGACTGGCAGGCCTCTGCTCAAGCAACAATGTTTCAATTATAGAAGCCATGGAGCTGAAGCAAACAGGAGGCTTCGTTACCTGCCTAGGCCTCCGCTCAAGGTAACAAAGTTTTAATTATAGAAGATAAATAAACCTCAGAAACCTGATTCCAGCCAGCCTCGCTGGGACCTTGGCTCAATAGGAGCTGTGGGCGACTGAAAACAGCCCTCAGCCCTTCACCCAGGCTGGCCACACCCCCATGGGGTGAGGGTCCCCACTGAGGGGGCTTGGCCAGCCTGCAAACAGCCATCAGCCCCTCACCTAGTCTGGCCAGGCATGCCAGCAGGTGGACATCCCCCGAGGAGTCCCAGACTGTGAGAGGGCACAGGCTGGGCTGAGGGACTTACCTCCCTAGTGCAGGAATTTTGTGCAATGGGTTTCTAGTTTATATGTATAAAAGCACTACATATATATGACAAGCACTGACCACCAGCGGTCAGAAGCTCAATGCAAGAACTGCCCCCTCGTGGTCAATGCACTCCCACAGTGGGAGCACCACTCAGGTGACTGACCCATCCCAGCAGCCCACCAGCCTGGTGGCAGCCACTCCCTCCCTCAGTAGTCCTGCAGGTCCAATCTCCCAAGAACGGGCCAGCACAATCCAGGCAGGGCAGCCAACCTGCTGTAAGTTGGCCTCAGGCACCATTTCTAGACACTCCATAAGGAAGAAATGATATAAAAGTGGCCACCAGGTGGCTCCTGACAACCATCAGCAGGATGGATCCAGATTCCAGGCCAGCAAAGGCATTCCACTGACCACCCCACCACCCGGAGGGCTGATCATGTTCTGGCCCTCCTCCCACCCGCCTTGGGACAGGCACCAGATGCAGGGCTCATGATCAGGTCTGACTGGACGTGAGCCTCCTGCAGGCACAGAGGGGCTGGGTTGAGCAGGAGTGGCAGGCAGTGTTGGACTGCCAGTTTCAGCCCAATCCCCGCAGGCCACACTGAGGGACTCCACCCGCGCATGAATTTGTGCACTGGGCCTCTAGTTTTATATATAAGACACACACATATATATTTATATGAGTCATAAATATTCCTCTGAACTACTAGTCTGGCCCTTCTCCTTACCATCCCTTCCCTTTCTGTCCTCTTACTTCAGTTGCTTTCACCATCTTTTCCCTGGGCTTTCCTCTGTTTATGTCTTTTGCTATAACCTGTTTTCGTCTATTCTTTTTATTTTGAAAATTTTCAATCCTTGAGAAAAATTAAATAGGGTACTAAACATTCATATCATTCACTTAGGCTCACCAATTACCTGTTAGTTATCTCTTTCTGTATAGGTGTGTGTAATATAATGTATTTTATGTCATATATCTTCCTAAAACACATTTTATGGAGGTTTCTTACACTTTACCATAAACAGCTTTGGGTCCATTGATCAATTTCCATTACCAACCAGTTCAATTGATTCCTCTTGAACATCCTTAGGGCTACTTCTGGTACTTTCATATATTTAATTTTACATTTTATGCTGTACAGCATTGCCTTTTAAGTTCCTGGCTCTTTTTTTTTCCTTTAGAAATTGCAGCTCCTTAAACCCCAGTCCAGCACAGTGTTAGGTACATAGTATACAAGGCATAATTCTAAAATTAACATTCTCACTGAATGTGGGATGACAGTAAGACTATATGAAGGATTATAGTAATACTACCTGTCAAGAAATTAACATTCTTGAACTTTAATGTGCATGAGAATCACTGTGTGTGTGTGTGTGTGTGTGTGTGTGTGTGAGGAATCTTGTTAAAATGCATATTGATTCAGTAGGTTTGGTGGAGTTCAATAATCTGCATTGTGCACAAGCTCCCGAGTGATGCAGATGCCGTAGGTCCGTGGACTACACTTTTGAGTAGTAAAGATATAAAGGACTGTGCAAAAGGAAGGCTGATACTTTCCTCCAAAACAGAATTTTCAGAGTGTTAATTAAATAAAAATATGATTAGGGTGGCACCAGGCGGACCACTTCTTACCCGCCTCAACCTCCTCTGCCCCGCTCCATCGCCCCTCCGAGTCCAGGCAAAGTCCCCACCTCCATAAGCCATTAAGAACACAAGCAGCAACAGGCCCAGCCATGGAAGACGCGAGCCCGAGTAACAAAGAAAAGACGTCCCTGCACTTACTAGTCTAAGAGCCGGGGAATTAGATGAAGTCCAAGCAGTGGCCTCGCCCTCGCCATGAAGAAAAATTCAAAATTAAAACCTTGCGGAGGAGGGACCAATCGTAGACTAGGTCTCCCCACGCACAGTCCTCCCGGGAACGTAGGAGCACAGCCTGGCTTGTGATTGGCTGAGACGAGCACACGCTTCGGCCAATTAGAGCGGAGGCGCTTCCTGTATGAATAAGGAGAAGGCGGGAGCGAAGGGGAAGAGAAGCAGGAGAGGAAAGAGGTGTGTCCCCTCCCGTTTGCTCTTTGTGGAAGCCTTTGTGTAATTGGCTGGCTCTTCTTCCGATTGCGCCAATCGCAATCTCCTCGGCTGAGCCCTAACTATGAAATTGAAAGTAGAGCTGAGGATGCAGCCAATGTGAAAATACAAGTATACAGCAACCAACCCTCCGGCGGCTGGTCGGGTCTTTGCCCAACTGGAAAAGGTGTTACAAGAGGAGAGGCGTTTCCTACTCGCCAATGGGCGGGCGCCGGGGAAGCGGGGGAGCCAATGAGTGCAAGACGTTGAGTGACAGCTGTCCAATGGGGACCCTCCGTGCTAGTATGGTTTGCGCCTGAAGCGCCGCCGGGGCCTGAGGAATGTCAACTATTCAACATGGAGGAGGAGGTCGATAAGCTGGAATTGATGGTGAGTGTGAAGTGTAGACCTACTGGGTAGTTTATTTTTTTTCCTTATGGCCTCCAGAGTGGGAAGCAATTCAGAGTCGCCGGAAACCCTGCGCGGCGGGGGCTGGACTAGACCCGAGTTCCCTCCTCCTGCACCGAAGGGAGTCGCCGCCGTCTGCTTTTTTAACCGCCGCGGGGGGCGGGGGGCGGGGGAGGGTGACATCCGGGAAACTGGTGAGGGAAATGGCGGGAGATGCCGAGGGCGTGGGGCCAGTGGAATTGTTTGTTCCTTGCCCTCACCTTCCCGCACCTTACGGACCTGTTGGCTGGTGCAGACGTTTGTATTTCTACCAAAAAGATGAGACTGGAATGGTCCCACAACGTCCAAGAAGGGGAGAGGTCTTTCACGCTCCAGAAAAGAGGGATGAGGGGTGGGTTTGGGTGGGGATGAACCGAGAGCGGTGGAGAGCAATCCCCGGTTTTGCATCCTCCAAGGCGGGCTGAGAAGCCTGAGAAGGATGCTGGACTCGCGAGCTCCACTTCCTAGAGGCCGGAAAGCTTCTGGACTAGTTTTTTGTTTGGCCCTAAGGGGGCGGCAGCCCTCGGATCGGGGAAGGAGCGAGGGGCACCCGGACCCTGAGCTCCTTTCCCGGTGCCGCGGGCAGGATTGGGACCTGGAAGGCACCCTGCTTCCAAGTCTCCGAGTTTCATTCATTTGTGAAAGGACGGGGCGGGGGCAAGTAATTGGAAAGGACTCGCGCCGCTGCTTGGCCTGCTCGAGGGCGCCAAGCTGGAGAGCGGTCCTAGTTTTCTTCTTTGAATCCTCTCACTTGCCCTCTTTATTCTCTCCCTCCCGTCCCTAGACCACCAGCTTGGCCGCCCGCGCTTTTTCCTTCTCTTTTGAGTTTCTTATCTTCAAGTCCTTTCTCACCTGCATTACCAGCTTTATTGAGTGGACTGGCTTCCTGTAAAACGTGCCATTTGGAAGACACACCCATCATTGAACCCCCGTCGGTTTCTCGTTAAAGAAAAATAAGATTGAGTCCTGACCGGTTTGGCTCAGTGGATAGAGCGTCGGCCTGCGGGCTGAAGGGTCCCAGGTTCGGCTCCAGTCAGGGACATGTACCTTGGTTGCAGGCACATCCCCAGTGGGAGGTGTGCAGGAGGCAGCTGATCGATGTTTCTCTCTCATCCATGTTTCTAACTCTCTATCCCTCTCCCTTCCTCTCTGTAACAACTCAAAAAATATATTTTTTATTTTATTTTTTAAAATATATTTTATTGATTTTTTACAGAAAGGAAGGGAGAGGGATGAGAGAGAAACATCGATCAGATGCCTCCTGTACACACCCTACCGGGGATGTGCCTGCAATCAAGGTACATGCCCTTGATCAGAATCGAACCCAGGACCACTGAGTCCACAGGCTGACGCTTTATCCACTGAGCCAAACTGGTTAGGGCAAAATATATTTTTTAATATATATTTTTTAAAAAAAAGATTGAGCAAGCCAAAATCTTTTCCACCCACAATATGCCCCTTCTCTCCTTGCTTTTCCCTGTCATAACTTTTTAGGTATCTTTTTTTTTTTTTACCTGTGTTGCCCTGTCCAAGCTGAATCTTGGGTCACTTTACCATCCGCACATGTAATGATCCTGAAAGAAACTGAATACCATCCTTGCCCCTATTCCCACCCTCCAGAACATGTGAGACCTTGATATAACTTATTTTCTTAGATGTATTAATGAATTATAGTGCCTCATATAAAAATTCGATTTGAACTTTCAGTTACTTTTAGTATTTTGAGTTTTAAATTTTGGGGGTGGGGGTTGCAGGAGATGAGGGAAAGAAATGGCAGAGAAGAAGGATTTTCTGCAGCTTTCCAAAGCAGTAATAATGAACATTTAGGTCAAAGTTTTGTTATCTTTATCATTAACTCTCTTTAAAAAAACACCAACCACAAGCACATGTTAAAGAATTGTTACTAGTAATCAACAGGCATAAATGTTAACATTGTCTTGCTCTTCTCCCCCATTTTGAATTCCCTCCATATCCACACTTCTGCCTAATTGTAAGATAGCTAAATGATACTACTTCTGCTTTAAAGTTTTTCTCTCCTCAAGTTGGCTGTTTAGTTGAGGTACCAATTAAGCCTTTTTTTGGACTTTGCAATATATTGAGTCAATATTCTCATAGAACTTTTTTTAAATAGATTGAACATATTTTATTTTAAGGAAAAAATGATTAAGTGTACATCTTGAAAAGTAAATTTTAGAGAATTATGTGGTAGCCAGACTAACTTTTAGATGTTTGAATGATGGGGTAGATTTAAAAACAATCTTTTTAAAAGAGGAAGAGAAGGAGCAGGTCTTCTTGAATTCCTTACATCTGTGAACCAATTTAATTTATAAGATTCTAAAGGTAAATAATTTGTTTTCTTTTTTGCTTTTGTTTATTTATTTATTTATATTTATTTAGTTTTATTGTCTAAAATTTTACATGTCTCCCTTTTCCCTAATTGACACCCCTCCCCATTCCTACCTAGGGCAAGCCCCCACCGCCCCAGTGTCTGTGTCTGTTGATTATGCTAATATGCATGCATGCAAGTTCTTTGCTCTCTAATCCCCTCCTCCTCCTCTGCCATTTGTCTCTGGATCTATTCTTGTTCATCAAATTATGTTGATCATTATATCCCACATATGAGTGAGATCATGTGATATTTATTTCTCCAACTAGCTTATTTCACTTAGCATAATGCTCTCAAGTTCCGTACATGCTGTTGCAAATGGTAAAAGTTCCTTCTTTTTTATAGTGGTGTAGTATTCCATTGTGTAGATGTACCACAGTTTTCTAATTCATTTATCTGCAGGTGGGCACTTAGGCTGTTTCCAAATCTTAGCTATGGTAAATTGTACTGCTATGAACATAGGGATGCA
The DNA here is from genome assembly GCA_004026665.1 of Murina feae. NCBI lineage: Eukaryota > Metazoa > Chordata > Mammalia > Chiroptera > Vespertilionidae > Murina > Murina feae. The sequence continues at coordinate 24,581 of PVJC01015860.1, forward strand.
TATATCCTTTTGATTGGTGTTTCTGGTTTCTTTGGCTATAGTCCTAGATGTGGGATTACTGGGTCAAATGGGAGTTCCATTTTTAACTTTTTAAGGAAACTCCATACTGTCTTCCACAGTGGCTGCACCAGTCTGCATTCCCACCAGCAGTCCATGAGGGTTCCTTTTTCTGCACACCCTCACCAGCACTTGTTCTTTGTTGATGTGTTGATGATAGCCATTCTGACAGGTGTGAGATGGTACCTCATTGTTGTTTTGATTTGCATCTCTCGGATGATTAGTAACTTTGAGCATGTTTTCATATATCTCTGGGCCTTCTATATGTCCTCTTTCGAAAAGTGTCTGTTTCGATCCTTTCCCCAGGTAAGTAATTTTTGATGCAATCCTCTGATTTTCAGTTGAAATATTCTAATATCTGATTTTTGTGGCCCGGAATTTGAGGTCAAGACACGTTCCAGCTGTCCTGAATTTTGTTCATTTCTTCGTAGGCTCAATCCATCTAAGTAGTTGAAATGGACCATTTAAGGGAAGGTTAATGAAAATAATGGAAAGTGTTTTTTCATCAGTTAACATTATTAATTGGGAAATAAGTTTATTGCAGGGTTCTCTAACTTTTTTTCTTTCACTTAATGAGGGTTATTTGTCTGGTGTCCTTTTGTGGTACCACTGATTGTGCACAAAAGGTAGTATAGTGTGATACTATTTCTATTTCTGGGCTTACATCTGATTTTTGAATGATTTTAAAAAATATATTTTTTTTATTGATTTTTTTACAGAAAGGAAAGAGAGAGGGATAGAGAGTTAGAAACATCGATGAGAGAGAAACATCGCTCAGCTGCCTCCTGCACCCTCCCCCCCAACCCCACTGCGGGTGTGCCCGCAACCAAGGTACATGCCCTTGACCAGAATCAAACCTGGGACCCTTCAGTCCACACAGGCTGACGCTCTATCCACTGAGCCAAACCGGTTACGGCTGAATGATTTCTTACCAGTTAGGATGTTAATTGCCTTGAATTCAAGGAAACCTGATACTTAAATATTTACATTTTTGACACCCTCCCATTCCCTCCGTCCTCCGCCCATTATTCCATTATTATTTTCTCTTTGATTAAAAAAAATTTTTTATTGATTTCAGAGAGAGGGAGATAGAAACATCAATGATGTGAGAGAATCATTGATTAGCTGCCTCCTGCATACCCCCTTCCTGAGGATCCAGCCCCCAGTCCTGGGCATGTGCCCTGACCCAGAATGGAACCATACCTACTGGTTCATAGGTCGATGCTCAACTGCTGAGCTACACCAGCTGGGCCTCTTTGATTTTTAAGTTTAAGAAAGATGTTTTGATGTTTTAGGGGTTAACTGAAATTGAAAATGCCCTTTCATAATACTCAGTTAGGTAGGGCTAATGATGTCATGTTTAGGATACATTGATTCCCTGGAAGTCTGTAAACTAGATAAAAAGCCCTAAGGTGGTTAAGCGCTTTTTGTATTATAGTTTAAACTAGGGGCCCAGTGCATGAATTCGTGTACCTTGAAAGGAACTGTAGGCTGCAAGGCTGCAGTGGGCACAGAAGTGGGTCTCGGCCCATCCTCATGTCCTTGCTGGGCTCCTCTTGCTGCAGCCCCAGTCCCCTGTCTGCTGGTAGCCCCGCACCCGCCGCTGTTGCTCCCATGTGCTGATGGTGCCAGTCCCGCTTGCACCCGCTGACAGCATGGAGCCATTGGGGCCAGCGCCAGCAGCAGGTGCAAGCGGTGGCTGCTGCCCTGATCACCCGTAGGAGCAGAGGGAGGTGGAGAAGCCCTCAGGGGTGATTAGGTCCAGCAGCCTCCACTCGCATCCTCTGATGGTGCTGAGAGATCAGGACTGGTGCTGGGTGCTGGCAGTGGATGCGAATGCTGGGCAGGACCGCAGCATGCGGGAGCAAAGACTTCAGTAACCACCAAAAACTTGTGCCAATGGCAGTGACTGGTGCCCCACCTTGGCCCGGCACCCCCACTCACTTGCTCCACCATCCCACCGCGGCTGACACTGCCATGTTCCACGCTCTGCCACCTGATGCAGACACCTGCCGTGTTCCATGCTCACCCTTGATGGTCAGTCATGTCATAGCAACCGGTTGTTCGGTTGTTTCACCATTCGGTCTGTTTGCATATTAGGGCATATTCCAGAGATAGATTGGGTATATAGAGACTGGGAAACATTATTTTACTTTTTTTTTCTTTGATATTACTCAAAAGACTTGTTTTATATGGCAGTTAATCAATTGCTATGGAGGAGCTAACCAATATATCTCAGCAAACAGAAATCTTTTTGAACTTTGTAAAACTTAGGACATATTTTAAAAATTACTTTATATGTATATTTCAATATTAATCATAGATTAGTCATAAAAAACAACCTCATTTTGATGTTTAAGTGTGATTCTTCTTTTAAATTTTAACATTGATAAAAATGTTCTTAGGTTTTGCATGTCTTCTGCCCAAAATGGCAATTCTTCTTTAAATTCTTTTCTCACTGAAGCTTTAACTCTTGCAAGATGCTTTTGTGTTCCTTTTATACCTTTACTGCTAACGAATGCTCTGACTTTATTGCACTACTGTACTTGACACTAGCAGTGCAATAGTATTGTCAAAGCATCTGAAAGCAGGATGCACACCAGAATTTTGATTCTTGCCTTACATCTTCAATATCTGTGAGTAGTTTACCAAAATCTTTGTTCCTGAAACGTTTTTTGTATTATTTATTACCAGAAGTGTTTTAAAAATTCATAATTTGAAAAAAAGTTTTTAATTACTTAAAAACACTGCATTTAGAAACACATTAAGAGAATAATTTTTATAGCTAAAGTTGTTATGGCTAATCTAAATGAGCAGTATTTTGTAATTAGCTACTTTCTATAACAGATTTTGATAGGCTTTGGCAAACCTCAGGTATTATTTAATTGAATTTTAAGATGAATTAGTAAGTGATTAAAATAATGCCAGTTGTATATTTCCTATGATAACTTTTCATATAACTTAATCGGTGCATCATGTGGTAAGTGCGCAAATTTAAAACTTAAGAATGCTTGATTTAAAGTTCTTTCTCTGTAATTGAGATATAATAAAGTGTGAATCAGCATTATTTTTTTGTAATCAGTTTTATTAAGATATTAAGGGCCCGGTGCACAAAATTTGTGCACTCGGGTTGGGGGGCATCCCTCAGCCCGGCCTGTGCCCTCTTGCAGTCTGGGACCTCTCGGGGGATGTCCACCTGCTGGCGTGCCTGATGAGGGGCTGAGGGCCGTTTTCAGGCTGCCCACAGCTCCCATCGACCCAATGTCCCAGCGAGGCTGGCTGGAATCAGGTTTTTGGGGTTTATTTATCTTCTATAATTGAAACTTTGTTACCGTGAATGGAGGTCTAGGCAGGCAACGGAAGCCTCCTGTTTGCTTCATCTTTGTGGCTTCTATAATTGAAACATTGTTGCTTGAGCAGAGGCCCTCCAGCCTAGTCGGGCAGTTGCAATGGAAGCCTCCTGTTTACTATAGCTCCATGGCTGTGGGTCTCCATCTTGGCTGGGTTAATTTGCATACAGCCTCTCTGATTGACTGGGAGGCATGACTTGGCTGGTGGGTGTGGCTTAGGTGTCTTGGGGTGATGGTTAATTTGCATATTGCTCTTTTATTAGATTAGCTAGTTTACATACATTAAAACTCACCAGTTTTAGGTGTAAAATTTGATGAGTTTTAACAAATGTGTACAGTCATGTAACCACTATGCCCTTTTTTGACCTTTTGCAGTCAACTTCTTCTTCCCAAATTCCCTGACAACTACTTGCCTTTTCTAGAATTTCATGTAAATGGACTTATATGCAACATACAGTCTTTGTGTCTGGTTTGTTTTGTGTGTGTGTCTGGTTTATTACACTTAACATAATGCTTTTGAGATTTGACCATTTTGTATGTATTAGTAGTTGGATTGTTTTTATCACTGAGTAATATTCCTTTGTATAGAATATCACAGATTATCAACTTTGGGTTGTTTCCAGTATTTACCCATTTATGAATAAAATTGTTATAAAGATTGCATTACAAGTCTTTGTATAAACGTAATGTTTTTGTTTCTCTTGAGTAGAATGATAAATATACACTTGATCTTATAAGAAACTGTTGAAATCTCTTCCAAAGCTATGTATTAGGATTTCAGTTTGTCTACATCCTCACCAACACTTTGTATTATCATTCTTTATTTTAGCCATTCTCAAAGATGTGGTTATGTCTCATAATTTCAATTTGCATTTCCTCAATGGCTAATGATATTTAATATATTTTCATGTGCTTATTTGCAGTTGATATATCTTTTTTAGTGAAATGTCAAACCTTTTGCCTACTTTCAAATTGAGTTGTTTATCTTTTTATTATTACATTATGAATCCTTTAATTTTTTCTGTTATTTGCCTTCAAATCTTTTGATGCAACCTTAGCCAGTTTTGCTCAGTGGTTGGACTGTCTGTCCATGGACCGAAGGGTCCTGGATTCAATTCTGGTCAAGCTTGATCCCAGGCTCTGGTCAGGGCGGGTGTGGGAGGCAACCAGTCGATGTGTTTCTCTCACATCGATGTTTCTCTTTCTCAGTTTCTCCCTGTTCCTTCCATTCTCAAAACAATGCGGAAAACATATTATTGGATGAAGATTATAAAAAATTTGTTTTATTTAGTATATTTTGTGGCAGGCCTACCTCAAATTCCTTTCAGAATGTGTTTTCATACAGTTGTAAGCAGAATACATTAGATTGTCTATTTATTGATCAAATAATTACCATCTAGGACTTCTTTTACCTATTAAATGAGGAACTGTGGTAAGCAAAGTTAAATATATAAATAAGCTGGAGAGACACATAAATCACAAAAAAATGAATATGAAGAAAAGTACAGGGTGCTGTGTCTTTGAACAAATATATGTAGTATTTGTCTTCTATATAAAAGTCTGTTAGCCCAGCATATAGACACTAGAGGCAAGCAAATGTTTACATTGGATGAATGGGAGGAGGTGAAAGTTAACTTTATAAATAATGATTTTGCCTTTATTTTATAACTAGTGGCTTGGTGCACAGATTCGTGCACATTGAAAGGAAATTAATTAGAAGAAATACTTTAATATTGCTATTCGCCCTTTCTGTATAATAGAAGTGTCAACCAAATTCACGATCAACAATGACAGATCAAAACACATGGGTTTGATTGGTGCCAGCAAGAGCTTTATATGTTCCGTGCATGTGCAAGTCAACGTTTATTTTTAAATTGTCAGTGCGCATCATATACACCAGCTGGTCGGTTGAATGGTCAGACAGAAGTACGGTCGGTCACTTAGCCTTTTACATATACAGATAGCATATTTATTATGAAGACTAGGGGCCCGGTGCACAAAAATTTGTGCACTCGGCGAGGGGAGGAGGGGGTCCCTCATCCTGGCCTGTGCCCTCTCACAGTCTGGGACCCCTGGAGGGGGATGTCCACCTGCTGGCATGCATGGCCAGTCTGGGTGAGGGGCTGAGGGCTGTTTTCAGGCTGGCCACAGCCCCCTCAGGGTTTGTGCACTTGGGGGTGGGATGGCTGGTGAGTGCAGGCGTGGATGTTTCTAGCCGGGTGGCCTACCATCGCACATACCTGGTGGGCCTCCACCACTGAGAGGACACACCTGGTGCAGAGCTGGGTGGCAGGCCAGGGGGTGGATGCTGGTGCATGGTCCCTTGGGGGGGCCATGCTGCTGAGTGGACACATGGGGGTGGAGGCAGGCACATGCTCACACACGCCCCATGGAGGCCCCCAGGGTGGAGGCAGGTGGTTGGACCTGTGGCAGAGGCTCTGCATGGGGGCAGAGGATGCTCAGGCATGACCCCGAGGGGGTACCCACCTCAAGCCCCCGCCACTGAGCCTCTGAGGTCGCGTGGGCCCAATTGCTCTATTCCCAGGCCTCGCAGGGCCGGGCTGGGCTGCCAGCTCCCGGCCTTGTGGCTGCTCACTGCTGTCTGGAACCACCATGGGCACGATTGCTCTATTGCCAGCCCCAGCCCAGGGCCGGGCCAGCTCTCACCCAAGGCCGCCCAGAACCAACCACTGGCGCGATCGCTTTATTCCCAGGCTGCAGGGCTGGGGCCTGGGCAGCCAGCTCCTGGCCCTGCTGCCAACTGCCACTGCCCTGAATCGACTTCCAGGGCAGACACAGGTGGAGGCCAGCGCGATCTCTCTATTCCCAGCCCCATCTCTCTATTGCCAGCCCCAGCCGCAGAACCAGGGGCCTGGGAGGCCGCCCGGCCCTGCAGCCGCCGCCACTGTCCGGAACCGACTGCCAGAGCACGCAAGGACAGAGGCCAGGCCTCCGCCCTTCCGTTTGCCGGCCCGATCGCTCCATTGCCAGCCCAAACCGCAGAACCGGGGGCCTGGGAGGCCGCCCGGCCCTGCAGCCGCCGCCACTGTCCGGAACCGACCGCCAGAACACGCAAGGGCGGAGGCCAGGCCTTGCGTGTGCCGGCACGATTGCTCCATTCCCAGCCCGGGCCTCCGCCATCTTGGCTAGGCTAATTTGCATACCATTGTTCTGATTGGCTTTTGGGCGTCCCGAAGAAACGGTTAATTTTACTATTTCGCTTTTATTAGTTTAGATTTAGAAATCTCGATTAACAAAAGAACAAGTACATTCTCTTTGAGATAGAACTAAAATCTTGAGGAAAACATATTTCTTTAGTGAATTAATTTTTCTCCTAGTTTGGATTCAGGATGACCCAGGAATACTGGCCTTAATAGTTTAAAAACCTTTCCTAGGTAGTTCCTGCTCAGACATTTAAACTTCATTTAATTCCCTCAGGCCTCTTTCAGTTTTTTTCATGAATTTAAATAAGTTTGTTTATTTTTAAAATATATTTTTATTGATTTCAGAGAGGAAAAGAGAGGGAGAGATAGAAGCATCAGTGATGAGAGAGAATGAATAATCAGCTGGTTCCTGTATACCTCATTGTATTCATGTATAGCATTTTGTCTATTCATCTATTAATGGACACTTGAGTTGCTTCCTTTTGTCTGTTATGAGTAATGTTTCTATAAACAAGTATATAAATATCTGTTTGTGTCCCTGCTTTCAGTTCTTTTGAGTATATATCTAGAAATAGAATTCCTTGGTCATATGGTAATTCTACTTTTAATTTTTTGAATTTTCTGTGTTTTAAAGTCTGTTTATAATTCTGTTTATTTTCTCAAATATTTTCCAACTGGAACTATGTACAAATTACTTTAAAAAGGCATGAGAATTAAAAAACAAAACAAAAATAAAAACTTTTTGAAAGTATAAAGCCCAGACTTTTCAGCATTTGCCAATGTTCCTGGTGTAAATAGTTCCATGCTGACCAATTTTAAGCTTCAACCATGATGTTATTGAATGTATTTTCCACTATACAGATATGATAGACCTCAAGAGCAAGGAACATACTAGCATCAACCAGTGAATGCATAATGCATAAATAAGTGGAATAACAAATCTTTCTAAAGAGTTTCTGATAAAATCAATAAAATAATTTTAAAGAACTCCTCATAGGCCTAAGAGTTTCTGGTTCATAAGCAATTAAGAGCTTCTAGAATAGAGATTGTTTTAAAGTAACCCTAAAACCACAGATGCCATGATGTTAAGAATTCTGTGGTAGCCCTAATTGGTTTGGCTCAGTGGATAGAGCGTCGGACTGAGGGGTCCCGGGTTCGATTCTGGTCAAGGGCATGTACCTTGGTTGCGGGCACATTCCCAGTAGGAGGTGTGCAGGAAGCAGCTGATCAATGTTTCTCTCTCATCGATGTTTCCTAACTATCTCTCTCGCTTCCTCTCTGTAAAAAAATCAATAAAATATATTTAAAAAAGAATTCTGTGGTAATTTTTTAAAACTTTTATTTAAAATTATGCTTTAAAATGTCATGTAAGACCTTGTGTTATATATAAAGCTATGAAATTGTGATCTATTTCAGTAATTAAACCAATTCAGTACTTGAATGCTTAGAGCCTTTGTTTAATTTGATTTGCCCTCTCCTCTATTCCCCTCCCCATACTCTCTATCCACATGTTATATAGGTTTGTGCACTCTGTTTATATAAAGGAAATCTCCTACATATTCTATTATGGGAAAATATGCCAGCAGGAATTTCTTTATACATGCCTATGCATATATAGTAATTATTAGTATGTTTATAAAGTCTTATTATCAATTTACTTTTGGCATCTAATCTAACAAGTACCAGTATATAAGACATGAAAAGCCTCTTTTTGTTTTTTGGATTTTTAAAATATATATATTTTTTGTTGATTTCAGAGAGGAAGGGAGAGGGAGAGAGATAGAAACATCAATGATGAAAGAGAATCATTGATCAGCTGCCTTCTGCATGCCCCGCACTGGGGTTCCAGGCATGTGCCCTTGTAACCAGACAATCAATGGGTCCCTGCTGCCTGTCACTACTTGAGCCAATAAAGCGCAGAGACAGGGTTGAATCGTATATGAGTATTTATTCCAATACTGCTGCAGTATGGTAGAGCAGCAGGTCATCCACAAAAATCTGCTCTGCAGCCTCCCATAAGCCAGCTGCGTATATAGGGTAGGACAAAGATTATGAAAAACCTTTATTTTTTCGAAAACACTTTACAATATTTTAAAATTAACAATGTCTACATTTGGGTTTTTGTGTGTGTGTTTTTTGTTTTTGTGTGTTTGTTTTTGTTTTTTGGTTCATAGTAACTCCTTTGCTGTTAAGAGATTTTTGGAAAAAATTTAAAAGCAAAAACTGGCTTTCTCTTTCCTTTTATTTCCACTCCAAAAATTTTTGGTTATAAAGATAGAACTTTGGTAATTACAAAATTTTCCATTCAAATTTAGGTCAATGATGAGAGCAATTAGTGATGAAATTTTAGTATATCTCTTTCTGAAATTTTGTTCAATGATGACAGTTCCTGATCTTAGATCTTAGAAGCATTTGAACTTCGGAGAGCCATTTTATCTTACTTTATATTTCTTTACTTTATAAATAGATGCCTTAGTCTGCCTTTTGTGTAATGAAAATATCTGTAGACTGTTTCTCATTAGACCTGAGAACTACTTTTACAGTGGGTTTGTTTTGGCTTTTACTCTTTCCACTAAGGGTTCAAAATTTTAAGAACCAATCTTTAGGTCAAAGCTTAAGTTCATAATAAGGTCCAAACTCCATCCCCAAAGCAGCCTTCTACGCTGTAGGCTAGGCAGTTTCCCTGTGGAAATCATGTTTTTCCTTCCATAGTAAACTCATGGATGTTTCCTTGATAAATTCAAGGCAGTACCTGCTTTAAGACAATATAAAAGATGCGGAATTTCGAAAAGTTAAGAATAATTTATAAATTAAATGCATTCAGACACTTTTTCTTTTAGTATATATTTTATTGATTTTTTACAGAGAGGAAGGGAGAGGGATAGAGAGTTAGAAACATCGATGAGAGAGAAACATCGATCAGCTGCCTCCTGCACCCCCGCCCCCCCCTCCCCCCCACTGGGGATGTGCCCACAACCAAGGTACATGCCCCTGACCGGAATGGAACCCGAGACCCTTCAATCTGCTGGCCGATGCTCTATCCACTGAGCCAAACCGGTTCTGGCATCTTTTTCTTTTTTTTTTTAAATATGGAATGCTTCATGAATTTGCATGTCATCTTTGTTCTGGGGTCATGAAAATCTTCTCTGTATTGTTCCAATCTGTATATATAATAGAGAAATATGCTAATTAACTGGGATGCCGTAATGGGTCAACTGGACAGGAGGCGGTTGCGCGCACAGCATCAGGGGCCTCCACCCACCTGCGCTGGGGGAGGGCCTGATCAGCAGCAGACGCGGCTGCTGCTGGGCCCGGAGAGCGAGGCAGGGCTGGACCGGCCACTCAAGGGTGGGCAGCACCGTAGAATTTCGAATCATGCTCTTGGCTCCTTAGTTTTAGTATATGTGCTGCTGAAGCAAGCACTAAACCACTTTTTCTCTTAGATATCCTTTCCAGGTTTTCTATATGTACATACACATATTTAGGTCAGTGGTAGCTTTCCCTTTTTTTTTTTTCTCCATTAGAGGTATACTACAGATGATGGTTCTATCCTAGGACCTATGTTCAATAAATTGGGTCTATTGAGACAGTTACTTTTGTGGTATACTAGTATGTAGTTTTCCTTGTATAATTTCTGACTTTAAGCTCTCTAATTTTGGTCTGTATAGCATTAATCTGTAGTTTTTTGGTTAATAGGATTGCAGATAATGGAAACTGTGAGGATCCCTGAAAATAAATTTGTTCTGTGTTTTAACTTGAAACCTCATTTCTTATGAGAGAGGAAAAACCGCTGCCTAATTGATGAGGGTGTCAGTGACCTTAGGGAGTTCTTGAAGACATTGTTAGTTACTATATTAATATATAGTAACTATGGTGGTGGTTTCTTGGTATTTTAATTTTGGCTCAAAACCTAAGACACAGCCCTACCTGATTTGGCTCAGTGGATAGAGTGTCAGCCTATGGACTGAAGATCCTAGGTTCAATTCTGGTCAAGGGCATGTACCTTGGTTGTGGGCTTGACCCCCAATAGGGGATGTGCAGGAGGCAGCCGATCAATGATTCTCTCTCATCATTGATGTTTCTATCCCTCTCTCCCTGTCCTTTCCTCTCTGAAACCAATAAAAATATTTTAAAATAAAACAACAACAACAAAAAACCTAAGATACATGCAGAGAGAAATGATCTTCAAAATTTTAACTAATTTAAGAAATTTTTAATATAGCCTGGGTATTATAGACCATGGAGTATTTTTTATACTTTTTTATTTTCATATTTTCAAAATGAGTTGTATATCACATTATTAAAATACTAAAACATATAAAGAGAAAAGAAAGAATCGTTGCAGGATCATGTTTATTAATATGCCTTTTGGTTCACAGAATACTAATTTATGCTGATTTTTAGTTCCAGAAAGCTGACTCTGATCTGGATTACATTCAATATAGGCTGGAATATGAAATGAAGACTAATCATCCTGATTCAGCAGGCGAGGTAATCTGTAAAATCAATGTCTTTTCAACAGAATATTTTATCAAAAGATTTTCTGATAGTATTTCTAATAGCAGTGATTATAACAATTACAGTCTTAAGTACTGAACTCATAGAATCTAAAAATCTTTTTATGTTGGAAACTTGGTCACAGCATATTATTGCACCCCATCCATAGTCCAGGAGATTTGTGGCTATTTCATTTTTTTAACCCTTATAAAAGAATTATTGAGTCAAGAGATACGAACTATTGTGGAAGCCTTTGAAATTGTGAAAGAATATAGATATCTCTAGGACAATCTATCCCGGCCCCAATCGGGACTGGGTGAGGTGGCCCTGATAGGCCCTGATTGCCGA
>PVJC01015861.1:0-34463 GCA_004026665.1 Murina feae
TGGAATATAATGAACAACATAAACTGATGAACAAAAACAGATCCAGAGACAGAGAAGCATTGATTAGACTGTCAAACCTCAGAGAGAAAGTAAAGGAGGTTGCGGGAAAGGGGGAGAGATCAACCAAAGGACTTGTACACATGCATATAAGCCTAACCAATGGACACAGACAGCAGGAGGGTGAGGCCGAAAGTAGGGGGGCTTTGGGGGATAATGAGGGGATAAGGACATGTATGTAATACCTTAATCGATAAAGAAATAAAAAACAAAGAGTACTATGCTAATTGCATCACTCTGCTACATCCAAAGCCACTCCCACCAACCAATCAGAGAGAGTATATGCAAATTAACCCAAACAAGATGGCAGCTGGTAGCCACAGAGCTAGAGCAAACAGGAGGCTTCGTTGCTCCGGTGATGGAGAAAGCTGCCTGCCTATGCCAGCTGTGGCCTCCACTCAAGGCAATAAGTTTCAATTACTGAACATAAATAATCTCCAGATACCTGTTTCTAGCCAGGCTCACTGGGATCTTGGTCGCTGGGGGCTGTGGCCAGCCTGCAAACAGCCATCAGCCTCTCACCCAGGATGGCCCTACCCTCATGAGGTGAGGGTCCCTGCTGGGGGGGCTTGGCCAGCCTGAAAACAGCCCTCAGCCCCTCACCCAGTCTGGCCAGGGACCCCCACCCTGAAGTGGCTGTGGCCAGCCTGCAAACAGCCATCAGCCACTCACCCAGGCTGGCCAGACACCCCAGCAGAACCCCTACTTTTATCCAGGACACCCTTAAGGACAAACCAGCCGGCCCCCACCCATGCACCAGGCCTCTATTTTATATAATAAAAGGGTAATATGCAAATTGACCCTAACAGCAGAACCACTGCGAATGACTGGTCACTATGACACACACTGACCACCAGGGGGCAGATGCTTAATGCAGGAGCTGCCCCTGGTGGTCAATGCACTCTCACAGAGGGAGCTCTGCTCAGCCACAAGCCAGGCTGCCAGCTGCCAGTACAGCGGTGGTGGCGGGAGGCTCTCCTGCTTCCTCAGCAGCACTAGGGATGTCCAACTGCAGCTTAGACATGCTCCCTGCTGGCAAGAGGACATCCCCCGAGGGCTCCCAGGCTGCCAGAGGGATGTCTGACTGCCAGCTTAGGCCCGATAGCCCGGGGAGCAACATAAGCCAGCAGGTGGACATCGCCTGAGGGTTTCCAGACTGAGAGAGGGCACAGGCCAGGCTAGGGAACACCCCTCCTCCCCCCGAGTGCACAAATTTTTGTGCACTGGGCCTCTAGTCAAACATAAAATACTTGAAAAATGCTCAAATTAAAATACATATAGTAACAAAAAATCCTGCTTTCTATACTTCAAAAAATGTCTTTCAGTCCAATTTTGCTGGGATATGATGATACGATATATTTTTAAAAATATGTTTTAATTGATTTTGCAGAGAGGAAGGGAGAGGGATAGAGATCTAGAAACATCATTGAAATGTCAATCAGATGCTTCCTCCATGCCCCCTACTGGGAATTGAGCCCACAACCAAAGTACATGCCCCTGACTGGAATTGAGCCCTGGATCCTTCAATCCATGGGTTGACGCTCTATTCACTGAGCCAAACTGTTTACAATGATATGATAGTTAAAATGTCTACATCTTTTGATGTTGCCTGTAAATATGCCAGGAGTTAGTATGCTAGCTCTCTGTTTTTCAACAGCTTTATAGATGAAGACATTATAGTCATTTTTGATCATGTAGTTCATATAGTAACTGCTTGGCTTTCAGGGCTAAGTTCAGCTGCCAATTTGCTTGCATGTCATCTAACCAATCAATTCAGATGGATTAAAAAATCTATTATGAGAAATACATAGAAGGAAAATATAGAAGTTTCAAGTGACTTCTCCAAATAATATCCCACACAATTACTTCTTCACATAAAATTATTAATAATGAAATAAAAATCTACTAACAAAATTGCTGAGATGGTTATTATAAAACTAGGGGCCCAGTGCACAAAAATTTGTACACTCGGGGGGAGGGGTTCCCTCAGCCTGGCCTGTGCCCTCTTGCAGTCTGGGACATCTCAGGGGAGGGGGTGTCCACCTGCTGGCGTGCCTGGCCAGCCTGGGTGAGGGGCTGAGGGCCATTTTCTGGCTACCCACAGCCCCTTCAGGGTTCGTGCACTGGGGGGTGGGAGGGCTGGTGAGTGCAGGCATGGATGTTTCCCACTGGAGGGCCCACAATTGCACATGCCTGGTGAGCCCCCACTGCTGAGGGGACACACCTGGCGCAGAGCCGGGTGACGAGCCAGGGATGGACACTGGTGCAGGATCCCTTGGTGGGGCCCTGCTGCTGAGCAAACACACCCGGGGCGGAGCCAGGCAGCAGACTCAGGACGGCTGCTCCTGCATGCCCCGGAGAGGCCCCTGGGGGGCAGAGTCAGGCAGTGGACCCAGGATGAGTGCTCCCTGGACACCCGCAGGAGGCCCCTGGGGGGCAGTGCCAGGCAGCAGACCCAGGAAAGCTGCTCCTGCATGCCCTGTGGAGTCCCCTGGGGCAGAGCCAGGCAGTGGACCTGGGACGGGTGCTCCTGGATGCCCCGAGGAAGCCCTGGGCTGGACCCGCCCACCACTGAGCTGACACATCCGGCACAGCTGTGCTGGCTGAGAAGGCTCCCAGTGCAGAGCCGCCCTGCCAGCCTCCATCTTGGCTGGGTTAATTTGCATACAGCCACTCTGATCGGCTGGTGGGCATGGCTTAGGTGCCTCGGGTGATGGTCAATTTGCATATTACTCTTTTATTATATAGGATAACCATAGCATGAATGCATTTTTTTCTAAATTGTGTTCCTTATTCATTTTCATATTTTTATATTTTTATTGAAGTATTACATATGTCTCCTTTTCCCCTCATTGATCTCTCCTGGACCACTTTCACCCCGAGTACATGCCCTCACCCACCTCCCTAGTGTCTGTGTTCATTGGTTATGCTTATATGCATGCATGCAAGCCCTTTGGTTTATCTCTTACCACCTGCACCAGCTCTTCCCTCTGAGGTTTGATAGTCTGTTTGATGCTTCTCTGTCTCTGGATCTATATTTGTTTATCAGTTTGATATTGTTCATTATATTCCACAAATGAGTGAAATCATGTGATATTTATCTTTCTCTGACTGGCTTATTTTGCTTAGCATAATGCTCTCCAGTTCCAGCCATACTGTTGCGAATTGTAAGAGTTTCTTCTTTTTTAAAGCAGTGTAGTATTCCATTGTGTAGATGTACCACAGTTTTTTAATCCACTAATCTGCTGATGGGCACTCTGGCTGTTTCCAAATCTTAGCTATTGTAAGTTGTGCTGCTATGAACACAGGGGTGCATATATCCTTTCTGATTGGTGTTTCTAATTTCCTGGGATATATTCCTAGAAGTAGGATTGTTAGGTCAAGTGGGAGCTCCATTTTTAACTTTTTGAGGAAACTCCACACTGTTTTCCACAGTGGCTACACCAGTCTGCATTCCCACCCTCAGTGCATCAGGAGCCCTTTATCTCCACATCCTTGCCAGCACTTGTCATTTGTTGATGATAGCCATTCTGACTGGTGTGAGATGATACCTCATTATTGTTTTGATTTGCATCATTGCCATCACTGTATCTACACAACACTGTTCTTTATTAAATTAAAGCTAATTAAAAAAACTAAGGAGCTATCTGGGTGAAAAACATTTAACAGATTTAAATGTTTTATGTGAGAGCATAAAATTAGAGGTTACTGATAAAAGAAATTTCAAAACTTTCTTGCGATTTTGCTAATGTCAAAATGTTCTATAAATTCTAATTTTGTTTAAAATTCAAAGTATTTTTTATTGACAGAACATTGTCAATTTTTATTGTGCTGTCATGCTTTGTTTTAGAATTAAGTCTTGAAGTTTGTTTATATCCAGGTGTGTTTTAACAAGAAGGAACTGTGTTATTATAATAAATGTATGTATCTTTGAATAGTAAAATAACTTTTACATTGTGGGGGCACTTGTAGTGGGGCAATACTTATAAGATATGTTTTTTCAGGAGGGTACTCTTATATAGCAGGTATTATCATAATAACCTTCAAGCAAAGACAAATCAGAGGCTTGGAAATCAGGAACTCAGGTTACTGTAAGGAGAATCTGTCTTGGACCTTGGCTACACTTCAGGGAGAAGCCTGCACTGACTGGTGTACCTGTGCACTGAACTTCCTGCTGCACTATGTTGCTGCCATAGGAGCCAGCTCTTATAAAGGAGTTTCTGGAGTCCTAGTCCAACCAATAGGACTGGGATTCCCCATTCAATAAGAGCTGTGCAGCTCCGGCAGAGTGGCTGTACTCTGTCCAATCAGGACATGCCTTTTGGATCTATCAAACTTTGAGGATTTGGCATCCTCATTTGCATGAGGATGAGCCAATCAGGAGCCAGGGGCATGGACTTCCTTTTGTTATGGAGAATCCAGCGAGAGATGACCACTAGAGCCAAAAGGTAGAATTTAGGAGCCTTTATTGAGCTGGCCAGCTGGTCTGCAGCGCCAGTACCCCACCAAATTGAGGACTGACACTGCATCACTGATCAGATGCAGAAGTAAGCTGTTATTTACAAAAAACACAAAAAAGTGACGCACAAAGTTTGTTGCTCTATTTCTCAACACAGGATACAGACTCATAAGTTTTGGCTAGAACATGACTATTTCTTATCTCTAGCAGTAGCAGTAAGTCCTACTGAGCTGCAAACGAGCTGAGGCAAGTTGACCTTAACATTCCCTACTGGTATTTACTGGAATCAAATCCTTGATTCAATGTCCTCCTCTAAGATATGAAATTGAGGAGGCATTTGCCCTGAGTAGTTTCTAGGTAGCAGGATGGTGGTGTATTCAATGCCTCTTCCCGGCAACCTTGACTGTGGTTGGGGTGCTCAGGATCACCTGGAATGGGCCATCCCAGTGAGGCTCAAGGCTACTGGGTCGTGGTGCTTCACCCAGACCAGGTCCCCTAGAGTGTAGATGGGATGAGCCACGGGTGACTGCTTTTGGTCTTCATTATATGCTCCCTGCACCAGCTGGTGGACTGACATGGAACAGTTCTGGAGTGCCTGTAAGGACTTAATCAAATTATGGGTAGACAACTGGGCAAGCTCCTCTTCCCGTAAGCAGGGAAGGAGGGTTGTGGTCTGCCAAACATGATTTAGTTCTCTGGTGGGTATGGCCAGTAGTACCTCAAGGGGCCCTACTGGTCTTAGGGCAGCCTCCTGGGCTGCTTTGCCTACAGCCTAGTTCCCTCTTCCTTCTGGGGAGTCCCCTTGTCTTACATACATAGAGGTGGAAACAGTTACATCTGGTAGTGACAGTTGGCTCATTGTCCTTGCTCTGCTTATGCCTGTCTAACTGTCTACTATATTATCTCAAGGATTCTGGGTTTGAATTCTTTCAGGGAAAATGGGCGTTGGATTCTTCTGTAGGTGCTTCATGCTGAGGTAGGTCAAAAGTTTCTCTCAGAGCCAAGAGATCCTTGCTATCTGTCAGAGGGACTATGAGGTCTGGACTCAGAAGGAGGTGGGATTGTGACCTGGAGGAGACAAACTGTAACAAATGGTGTGGTGGAAAGGAAATTAAACATTTTAGTTTTAATAACCTCTATTGAAATAGAGTTTTTCTCCTTAAAATTACCCCTCTGTTTATTAAAAGAGCCAAATTAAGACTAATTTATTTATTTCATTTAATGTGGCCTGATTGTTTGCATAAACACAACAAGAATAGTAATTGATTACCTTTGCTGGAATCTTATGATTGAATTTTGATGTGCCTGTAGGCCTAGGGAGCCAAGTCATTCAGCTGCCATCAGGCCTGCCTGCAGTATTTGCTGAATTAGGTGAATTCCTCACCTGTAGTGGCTCTATCTGGGCCCATTGTCTTTGCTTTAAGGCCCTTTTCAGCAGCCCTCCTACTCATCATGGCACAGAGTGTGTGGGGGTCCTGCAGGGATGCAGAGGCACCCTTATTGCTCCCCTTCTACTGTGACCAACCACTAGCGATGGTAGGGTATGGGCCTTATGCTCCAGCGCCAGCCATTTTCAGGGCTACCAAGCAAGATACAAGGCTTTTTCTGTGGCACTCTTGTTGGCTTTAAGTATTCAGAGTTCAGACAGGGCTCTTTCAGTCAATAAAACCACTAATGGAAACCAGTCTTATTGAATTTATGCAAAAAAATGTATTGCCACAATTTATCTTTTGATTTTCCTTGCTAGTTTTTTTGATGTTCTAGAGTTATCTTTTCAATATTTTTCTTTTCCTTTTTATTAAATACACAATGTTTATAAATTTTACATTTTTAAATTAGCCTTCAAACTTTCTATGTTCTTTAAAAATGCCTAACCATGCCTCAGACTTTCTACTCAGTAATTCTTTATTTTTAGAAACCTCAATTCTTTGATGATTACTATAAAGTACTTATATATACACTTTAAATGTACTTTTTAAAGACCACATAAGTAGACCTTTTGTGATATTGGGTTAATGAGAACAAAAAGGGGCAGAGAGAAATTTACTGTGCTTAGTACCAGCTTGTGGCCTTGAGTCCAGCATAGTTCAAATAAGTAAAAATCAACAAAAACCTATCTCTCCCTTCTCTTCCTGCCAATACCTCCCCTTTTTCTGCATTAACCATTTATTTTGTCTTTAGATGCTCTCCCGCCTAGATTTTTCTTTTTTCTTTTAAGCCCCAGAAGCTCAAATCCTTTTACTTCTTTATTATTCCTGATCTCCCTGACCATCCCCTTGCCCCCAGCCTAGGGCTCCTCCATCTCAGCAGGATAAGAGCCTACCACCTTATCTAAGGAATCACACCACCACTACCCCATCTTACACCTGCTCCGGAGCAGTTTTTGGCTCTCTTCCTTCCCAGTCAGAGTGGATGCTGTCCCCAACAGAGATCTACTGTAAATCAAAAGCATTAACATCATGTCCATATTCTTCTGCATGCCGCTTGAAGTCCTGGAAATTCTTAAAAAAAAAAAAAACATTGTATGGGGGAGAACCAAGATGGTGGCACGAGGTATATACCTAAATGCACAGCCTCCATACCTACATTATAGAAATACAACTATTCAGATAAACGACCATTCTCCAGAACCAA
Source organism: Murina feae (assembly GCA_004026665.1). Classification (NCBI taxonomy): domain Eukaryota; kingdom Metazoa; phylum Chordata; class Mammalia; order Chiroptera; family Vespertilionidae; genus Murina; species Murina feae. The sequence goes on from PVJC01015861.1 coordinate 7,151, forward strand.
GGGAGGGGAAGCGTTGCATCTAGAAGGCAAGAGGAGTGCTTTGAGACTGAATAGCAGCTCCCGGCGCGCCCAAACTGAAAGGTACGGACGCGTGAAACGGAGGCGGCGGCACAGCGCATGGCGGTGCGGGTGGAAGGGTGGCGGCAGTGATCAGGTCCGCGGCTTAGAAGATTATAAACTCCCGGGTCGCACTGAATGCAACGCGGGCTGTAGGGCAACGGGGTGGCAGAAGACCAGTAGCGTTCTAGCAGTGCTATTCGCAACTATCACTGACGTGGAGATTCGGGGACTGAGAATCGAGCGCAGACCCCAGGGCTTGGAGACACCAAACCCAGTAGAAACTGTGGCATCAGCAGAGGGACAGCCATTGTGAGTCGCTCCACCCCTGGTAATTCTGAGACCCCGCCCCACCCCACCTACAACCCCACCCAAGCTGTGCGCCTGCCTGCCTGCAACATAACCTAAGAGTCTGCAGCTGAGACAGAACTCCAATAGATCCAAACTCCAAACAATGAGGAGAAAGGCCTGCAGGTCATTTCCCCCTAGTGTACCTCCCAGTGATAACTACAACAAGACTGTGCACCCAGCCTTCAAAGGCGTACTACAGTGTCCACCCCAGGTGATTGGGGAGGCTGAATCTATGGGCCCTATATAAGACACCTAGCACAGAAAGCCAAAATGCAGAGACTAAGAAACAGATCACAAAAGACAGAAATGGAGGAACGCAAACGACTGGATATAGAGTTCAAAACCACGGTTATCAGGTTTTTCAAGAAGTTTTTAGAGCCTGCTGATAAATTTATATATCTCATACCTTTGACAGGTAAAAACATGCTTTTTTTTGGAAAAAAACAGGTAAAAACATGTGTTTTTTTTTTGAAAAACAGCACCACTCTTGGACGTAAAACAACACATGCTACAAAGTTAACAATATTATTCAGTCTAACATTCAAAGCCAGGCAGTCACATACAAGTCCGTTGACACCATTGTGGAAGAAGATGAAAAGGGCCAGGGCTGGGCTGGGGCTCAGGACATGGGCAACTGCCACGGTCCCCCCTCGCTGGCAGCCGAGACTTGTGAGTAGTGTGGTGGGCGAGGGTGGGGGAGCTTTCTTGGCTTTTTTTTGCTCCGGCTTTTGGGCAGTTTGACGAGGGCCCCTGCTGGTGGGAGTTGGGAGCGGCCGGGCAGCTTCAGGCGAGGGGCGCAGGGTGTGGGATGTGGGCTGCTGGTGGGGAGCAGGGGTGCAGGCCAGCGCTGAGGGGCCCGGGCTGCAGAGGTGCACATGTACGAGGCCAGACCAGCTGGGCAGGGTGGGGGCGGTGGCAGCCGCCCTGGAGGGCACATTGTATACCCACAAGCATTGTGCAATTAAACATATTAGAAATGTACGCTTTCTCTTTTCTTTCTTTCCATTTAACCAGACTGAGTCACAGCAATGTGTGGCTGGGTTCAGCTACTAGAAAATAAAAAAAAAAGAAGAGCTTGGAAGTGTTTTAAACAAATATTTTTTATTTACTGTGTGAATACATATATATTCTAATCTACTCCTACTTCCCATGCTCCCACCCACTACACTACCCCCTACCCTGTGCTCCCTCCCCAACCCAACACAGAATCCAAATTCAAACATTAAATGAGGGTACAGAGGAATAGGGACATTAGTAGAGCATATTTAAAACACAGAAACAAGAAAATAAGTAATGCAGGTATCCCTATTGGGATCACAAAATAATGTCCATTCTTCTATTGTACAAGGTAAGACTTCTCTCATTCTCCTTTGTCAGGATGTCCCATTGCAGTTTGTCAATATCTTTGCAGGGAGCATTATTTTCTGTGCCATTTAAACACTGCTATTGCAGCCTGCATACAGAAAATGTGGCAAATTCAGTGTTCTTTCCTGGGAGTCTTCAGTCCTGCAGTCCACACTACAACTACATATACACCATATATCTAGTGTAGGATATAATTGTGCACATAGGATGTTTCTTTCATTCCACAGAGCTTGTGAACAAGGACAGAGCAGTGGGAAAAGGCTAAAAAGCTGAAAGCAACTAAGGCATCAAGTTCATTTTCATCTCATGGAGAGTTCAGTAAGCACTGCTTAGGTAGGTGCTGGAGTAGATAATAAACTTCACTAACTACATTATACAGTCTAAAAGATCATTTTCTTTCTTTCTTTCTTTCTTTCTTTCTTTCTTTCTTTCTTTCTTTCTGGGTTATTTTATATTTTTTATTTGCATTAACATTTTTATTTTATTGAAGGATTTTTTTTAATACTAAACTTTCCTATTTGAGTTCCAAGTTACAGGTACAAAGGTCTTCACAAACAACCTCTTGGTTAAAGCAACAAAAAGAGTATTCAGAGTTTCCCAACTATTAATGAAGGCTTTACACTACCTTGGGATCAGTGTTTTGAGTGGGGGAAATCCTCTACAGCAAAGGTCTTGTGGGTCAGCTTGATCTGTATATCTCTCTTGGATGTCATTTAGATCATTCCATAAAAATACTCAAATCAGTGACAACTTTATTTCTAGAAGGATAGAATCCCAAAAGAATAGCTAGATTTACTCCTTAATTTTAAATTCTGATATAACATTTCAACTTGTCTAGTTAACATATACCTATTTACATAAATCTAAATATGGGCACTTCCTTCAGAATCTGTATCTATTATGTCAAGAAACGCACTTCAAGCTAAAATCTACACTTTTTCCTCAGTACCCACCTTGGGCATCCAGATAATGCTGTTTCTTTCAGCATCAACCTTTCCCTACAATATAAAAAGGCTCCTTTCCAGTGTTTTGCTGTTTTCAGAGCATCTACCCATTCACCAGCATATTTACAAATGAAATCTGCAGTCTTATCCCCCTAACAGTTTCTAGTTTTTAATATGGGGAAAAACATTGACAACATGTTGAAAAACACCAAAAGGTCTTACTTTGAGAATCACAAAGTCATCATCACATATAAAAGTTCTATTATTATTAAAAGGACAGGAAGGTTGAACTAGACACAGAAAACTCTGAACAAGAGTTATCAGAATAAACTTCACCCCCACTCTCAAACTGTCCAGACTGGCTCCATCTCCTTTCCTTCCTCACATGGCCTGAAGGACAACAGTGTCCATCAATGAGGCTTTGTCTCGTAGTCTAGAGATGTCAACAGCCTTCAGCAATGGCAAAGAAGGAAGCAGATGGTTCAAATTTGTAATTATGATTCTTGGTAGTCACTTGCTGACATTAAGGCATGTAACTTTCCTGGAGCATAGGTAACACCCAAGCTTAAAAAGTTCTTCACAAAGTAGGTAAAGGGACTTTAGCCTTCCTACATTATATATGCTAACAAGGGTTTGAACTCACAGATCTCAATGTCTTATATTAGAAAATTACAACTTAGGCATTTAACCTTTTCTTTCCTGGCATGGGTCAGCAAGATTCTTTTATGGTAAGGGTTTTTTGAAGCTCTGTGTGTATCTTTTATTGTCTGTGTATAGTGTACATTTTGTAATTTATATGTGCATAAATTGTTTATGCTCATGTGTATTCAAATTCCTACTCCCAATTTAAGGGTTTGCTTTTATGTGTGTTTAAGCATAAAATTAAGTATAATTTTATTTAGAATAATGAATATTCAATTGGTATTATTATATGCATTTGCTAGTAGGACACTTACCATGTTATAAGGCTAGAAGTGTGAGTGCTACCAGATTTTAATAATGTAGTGTCAGCATCTACAACAATGTACAAAATAGTAATCTAATCACCTAGAAAAATGATGATGGTTTTGAAAAGATCACAGAGTTTATTTACTCAAACAGATAATTGACTGAAAGAATGACTAAAAATTAAAATTTAGATTTGGAATATGCATTATGAAAGGACTTGGTCATGTTTGTTTTAAAATATAATAAATCTTTGTGTACATTTTTCTGTACATATACACATATATGTAATCATATATGTGGGTGTATATGTGTGTTCACATATGTGCATGTGTGTAGGTGTATAGGTGTATGTGTGAGTTTAGGTATATGTGTGAATGCATGCATATGTGTGAGTGAGTGTATGTATGACAACACACAAATTTAAATACAGGATGAGAGGGAATTTTCAATGAAAAAGGCCTTCAGTTCAGAATACCTAAGAGTGAATCTATGTTATACATACAAAAATAAGTAACATTTAAAATTGTCTACTAGTATCTCAGATATATGCATCAGGAGATAAATTCTTCTAGTCCAAACATAACCAGTGAGGTGTGGCATTGGACCAGCTTCATATAGATCTTAGTTTCATCAAAGCATTTCTTTAAATGTCCTGTATTAGACCAAGATGCAGTTTCATGGCATTGGACAAAGGCTTGTATGTGCATTTGGATATGTGAAAAAGGATAATTTGGCAACTTCTTCCATCTACCATTGCTGTTCAACTATACATTTCAAAAATGGTGTCCTTCTGATAAGAAAATGACACTGCTAAAACACTATCGTAGTTAATATACTTTAAACTGTATCTCAGAAGTGAAAATGAATTTTGCAAGGCTATTCAAACAGTTTTTCTGGGTCTTCCAGATGGCTGATAACCCATGTTCAGAAAAAGGCTGGCCAGGGTGAGTGGTGCAGTCTGTAAACAGACACATATGGGGTTTCGAAACCACAATCCCATAGTTCTTTAGCACCATGCTCAAACCCACAAAGCTAAATGGTTGCACATAGGTTAGAGCCTACGACCTAGCACTCATTAGCACCATATTCCAATTAAATAAGTCCCCCTCAGCCAGAAACTACTTACAATGGTAGCACCCCCAGACTTGGCTGGGTGTTGAGTTCAGATTAGTTGCTGCTGAAAAGAATCAAGCAAACCCCACAAAAATTCAAACTACCAAGGGGCCCAATCCTTCAAGCATCATGTACATCACCAAAGCTGATGGGTAGGGAAAGTTGAGGCAGCAGCAAGCTGGATCATCTGTCAAGCATGGAACATCGCAGATATTCAGCTTTACTGAAGTGTGTGGGGGGAGTATCTGATTCTTTGGAGGATAAAGGTAGGAATAGGAAGGAGTGTTCCTGGAAAGGAGAACACTAAGTGAACATACAATAGCACAGTAGTCATTTAAATTATAATGACAACTCTTTTATCTGAACTTCTCTTAAGTCTAAGTAGGTAAAGGAACATATCAGAGCAAGGTATAATTCCTTCAAGAAGTACTGGCTACCTCAGGTCATTTTCTTTATTTTTAAATATATTTTTATTGAATTTTTACAGAGAGGAAGGGAGAGGGATAAAGAGTTAGAAACACCGATGAGAGAGAAGCATCGATCAGCTGCCTCCTGCATACCCCCCACTGGGGATGTGCCCGCAACCAAGGTACATGCCCTTGACTGGAATCGAACCTGGGACCCTTGAGTCAACAGGCCAACGCTCTATCCACTGAGCCAAATCAGTCAGGGCTCTCAGGGCATTTGCACTCTGCTCTCTCCTCAAGAAGAAGCAGAGTCTTAGACAATCAGCCTGACTGTCCTGGGATGTATCCATCCTGCTAAAAGGAGAATGAGAAAGACAACTCTGTCCTTAGAAGAATGAGGATTTACATAATAAGAAATAAAAAGATATCAGCAGAGCTCACCACTCACAAAGACTACCAATTTCAAAAATAGCTGAAGCTGAAAGGTGAATGTGCAATTTACAATAATGCCACCAGCAGATGTGGTTATCTATTTAGTCCAGGACTTCTCTAAATATTTAGTCCTGTACTTATGTAAATATAGTTCTTTTTAATATTTTTAGTGTTTTTTTAAATTTTGGTGGTGAGAGTAGGAAGGGAAAAGAGATAAAACATTCATTCATGAAAATGAAAATAGAAAGAAGCAGAGATTAAACTACACTTCTTTCCTCTCAAATTGTTCTTGATCTAAAAAGGGATGCAATACTTTAGCAAGTATGGAAAATGTCTATAGATTCCTGAAGTTCTGACTTCAAATTAGCCAATTTTTGTTTTCACCAGGTAGGATGACTAGCTAGAAGCTAAACTTCAGTTAATCTGTTTTATGCCCCTGGCTTGTCACTTTCCAGAGGAAACTGAAGGATTAAAAGGACTTTGAATAACATGTCCTTGGTAAAAATACAATGATTAAAATGAGAAGAAAGGGAAGATGATTGGGGAGAATGAGATTGAAGTAGAAACACACACACACTCTTAAAGAGATGATGATAACCTGTTCTCAGTACTGCTTTTGTCAGTCACTATGAAGCTCACAGCAAATGAAGCAATAAAACTCTGAAGCCAGCCAGGTGGGCCTGGAACTTCTAAGAATCTCCAGAGTAATCTTGTGGTGATAAATGTCTGTTCTTACTGTTGTTGTTAGTTATTAGCTATTTTATATTTTTTAAAAGTTTTTTTGATTCTTTGGAGATGGTGGTGAAATATGAAAAGGAGGGGGAGGCAATGAATAAAGCTAAAATGCTGTGCAGATACCCAGGCTTTCACTAAGGATTAGAGAAGTCTGAATTCTGAAGATAAGAGAAGAGAGAAATACTGGAGAGAATTGATGAACAATAATTAAAATGCAAGGAGAAAGCAGTAGTTTAAACTATGCATCGGAGTTCAAAGAAGTGAAGGATGAATAGATAAATAATGGAGGAATGAAGAAAGAAGGACAAATTAGAGAAGGGATGTCAAAGAAGGAAGAGACTCAGGAGGAATGAGGAAGCTGGAAATGGAAGAAGAGGGACAATACGAGGAGTAAGGAGAGAAGAAAATGAAAGTTAATTAAGGGAAGGGGAAAGAAGTGAAGAAGAGGGGAGAAGATAACATGGGCAGAAGTAGGGAGAAAAGGGGGTAGGAGGAAGGGAAGGGAACAAAGGAGACATGGAAAGAGGGTGAGAGGAAGGAAGGAATTTGTAGGAGGCAGAGGAGGAAAAGGAGAAGGGTGGGCCAGAGAAAGTAGAGGAGGAGAAGGTGCCAGGGAGAGAAGATAGAGGGGGAAGAAAGGAGATGAAAAGGGGCAGACAGGGTTATGAGTAGGGAATTAGGGGGAGGAGACGAAAAATACATCCTCATCTTGGCATTTTCCTGACATACACAGTTATACCTTTCAAAGAGCCTTAATAACAATGTCTCCACATGAAAGAAGATGGCAGATAGTTACTTCCTCATCTCTCTTGAGTTGAAATCCTCATAGGCTAGAGGGATGGAAACAAATCAACAGTGAACACATTACACTTTCTCTTTTTTCCAGAAAAAGAAAGGCAAGAATAGAAAGTACAAGTTTACATTAGATAAGGTATGTTAAATGTAGAGCCAAGAAACAGGGAGGGTTTTTGGATTTTGCAGTGCTAACTTGGGTTCTTGAATTGTCACTGCATTTAAAGGAAAGCTATCATCAAATTATTGTATTTGCATTCTGGAGAAATAACCCAGGTGATGTGGAGTGAACCATTTAACTGCCGTGTCTTTTCGGGTAAGGTTTCTCATTCTTATTCTTCCATGAGGAGATAAGACTACTTGCATTTATAGGGAGCTCTAAGTTCCTAGAGAACCCAAATAAATTTCAGAAACTATGAATTTCTCTTCTATTATTTCTCTGGGAAGATTTTGGACACAATATGGACATTGACCTCTTGTTCATCTAAATAAATATATGTAATCTCTGGAGGCTCTGAGACAATGTCTAAGATGTCAGAACACAAGTGCCATGGCCAGGTGGGCACACAAAAATGAAGAAGGGAACACTCTCCAGAATCAGAGATAAAATTTAGGAGACCCAAGTCATAGTGTAAATTTCCTTTGAGTTATGTAAAAACATCTCTGATGAGCCTGAAGATCTAATATCTTCAGTTTACTTACTATTGGGAGTAAGAAAATGTTGGAAAGGAAACAGGAGAAAATACAGACAGAATAAAATGAAAGAGCAAGTAAGACACATATGGTGGCTCACATGGCCTCCATCCCTCAAATTCCAAGTCCTTCCTCCATTCCTCCCACCATGTAAAATGAATGAAACTTATTATTTTGGTCCCACCCTTTCTGAGTTTTTGAGGATGGATAATCTATCGCGGTCTGGGCAGCTTAAACTCTAGGCACTGGAGGGTAGAGAAAGGAGGTTTCCACCTCTGAGGATGGAGGAGGACTGGGTAGCTCATCAAAATCTTTGAATCGTGGGAATTTGGGCACTCCGGGATTGGGATCCATCCTAGCAGGGTGGTGAGTGGGTGAGACAGAGCTCAGTTGTCGGTGCTCCCCTCTCAGGCGGCTGATTCCATCAAGTAGCATCTTCTGGATATCCATTATGACCTTCTGAACTTCAATATAGAAGCTATCACTGAGCCAGCAATAGATGTAAGGGTTGTAGCATGAGCTGCTAATTGCAAGCCAGTGGAGGAAGAAGTAGAGACCATTGTGGCTTGAGATGGATTCACTAGAGAGCAGCACCAGATAGAGGTTGAGGGGAAGCCAGCAGATAGTATAGACAAGCACCACCATCATTAGCATCTTCAGACTTTGCTTCTTCTTCCCACGTTGGCAAATGTAGGTGTGGATATTGATGTCATCAACAGCATTATGGATCCACAGTTTTTTGGCCACATGACCATAGACGACCATCAGCACCACCAATGGCAAGATGAAGAAGAGCAAAAAAGTGCTCAGGTCAAGATATTTCCATGTGGATTTTGAAGTATAGGAGAAACTGGGGAGGCATACAGTTTCTTCAGTTATGTTTCTAGGTTATAAGACAGTCAGAGAAAGAGAAACATTAACTTACTTTCCCTTTTTCCTTAGCCCCATAGCCAGATGTTTATGGCAGACAGGTCTTAAGGAAGAGACTAAATATGTCTGTTTGTGTCTGTTCTAGGACTGAAGACTAGAGTTATAAAGCAGGGAGTTTTAGTTTTCACCAACTCCAGACACCTCATATGATATATACAGAAACAATGAACCCCAAACAGAAAATGGTATGCCTAACAACCCAGTGTCATGAGAGTTATTGAGTACTCTTAGTAAATTCCAGTTCAGAGAAATTTATTTTTGTACCCATGTTTTGAAATGTGCTATTCCAGCCCTTATCCCATTCCCCTTATTTCATGAGGCTTTCAAGGTTGGAATCCAGACACTGACCATTCTGTGTTCCTCTTACCCAATCTCCACTTGGTAAAGCTTTTGGTAAATGGCATGTGGCAAAGCAGCACAGGTGCTCACAATCCAGATGATAATGATGCAAACATTGCCTTGCATTGGAGTAATTCGGGATTTCAGAGGATATAGCATGACCTGGAAGAAAAGAAACCAATCCAATTAAACAGTCTATATTAGGGTTACTTACTAGTCATTCTTCAACTGACATTCTATTGCAAAAGTGCAAAGATTTGGTAGGTGAGTGAGTAATGTACTTTGGGTAATAATTCTGTTGACCGATAAGTGGAATTTTGTTTTATGAAAGAACAGAGTTAGTGTAGAAAGAAACATGTCAATGGGAAGATAGCAATCAATCCAAGTGGACTGATTTCAAAGTTTCTGTCTCCCAGTTCAGTGGAGAAGAGGGATGGATGTCCAAAAGTGTAATGTATTTTTTCTTTATCATATATTGATGGGTGAGCTCTCCACATCCTTCTTTCCTTTACCCAACTTGGTTCCCTTTATGTCTCTTTTCCTTATCCCTCTTATCTCCTCCCATCTTGATCCTTCATGGTCAATCTTTCTTTCCTCCCTTCCCCTCTCCTCTCTTCCTATATGACCTCTCCCATATTCCTTAATCTCCTATTACCTAGATTTCTCTATGGCCGCCTCTATCTGGTTCCAGACACAAACCCTTCAATTTTCCTCTATGTTCCTCCCACTGTATTTGTTTCTTTGCTCCTTCCCAACTGATTAACAATATTTCATCTCTGGTCCTACCCCCTTCCTTTTAAGTCACTTCAATCCCTCCTCTCAACTCCTTGTTCTTCAATCTCTCAATTTCTTTCCATTTTATTTGCTCAGCTCTCACTCACAGATTTCAAGCCCACCTCCCAGACTCAACCCACCACCAGCCCTGAAGCCACACCCTGCTCTGACTCATTCTTTCCCTCTTTCTTCCCTTAGCCAGTCCTGCAATGCAGCAAATAAAAATGATTTCCATAACAACAACAAAAAAGAAAAAAAAGAAAAAATATTTTCCAAAGGAGGAGGCCACTTTTTAAAAAATAATTTTCTTATTGCTCTATCTCTATTTTCATAGCACCATATAAAAGATGATGGTATTTTTGTTACAAAATATTTGATATGGCAAAAGTCTGTAATTCACATTTTGCAATCCTCCTAATACATACATATGTGTGTGTGTGTGTATTCTCTCTCTCTCTCTCTCTCTCTCTCTCTCTCTCTCTCTCTCTCTCTCTTTTCTCATAGATTGTCTCAAGGAACTCAAAGAACATTTTAAATTATTCGTGTTCTTAGCTGCTTCCATCTATCTAGAAGAAAAACCTACTCTTTTATAAGACCTGAAAAGCCCTGGGAAACACATACCCGATGTCGGTCCAGGGAAATAGCAGCCATGGTCATCACAGTTACATAGGCACAAGAGTACTGAGCAAAACGACTGAGGTGGCATGTCATCTTCCCAAACACCAAGGAATTACAGAGATAGCGCACCTGTGGGAGAAAGGACATGGTAAGGCACCAGGTCTCAGCACTGCCTAATTCCTCTCTTACAAGCTCAAAATAGAAGTAGAGAAGCTTCCTCGCTTCACAAAATTGCTGGCATTATTGTCTCAGGAAGGAAATATTTTCACATTGCAACTCTCATACCCTGTCATCTATTTCCACAGAAACAGCCCAGCTTAAAGACGCAGACCACATATCACAAAAATTGTTAGCCACATTCCATTCCAAGCACTGTGTTTGAAAGATGGGGAGACTGAAGCTAGGTCTTTGTGACAAAGCTCACCCGAAACAGCTCCCCACCCCTTCCTTAAGCCACACAGTCACGCAGCCTCTGACAAGGCAGGAGATTAATTCAGCAACGCAATCACAATCATGGCTGTAGCTCCCCTCCCCCCAAGTTCCAAACCGTTTACAGCATCCTTCAGCCATTCTATTCTTGTCTCTACGCACTTAAAGTTGTGTTTCTGTTCTCATGGCCCGAGCCCCGGGTCGCCCTCTTCAACACCCAGTTTACTTACCATGGTGAAGGGAGAACTGAGAAAAGCCAGCATCATGTTGGTCACGGAGATGTTGACGACAAAGAGGCCGGTGGCAGTGTGCATCTTCTTGTACTTCATAATCACATGGTTTAAGACCCAGTTGCCTAGTATGGCAGCAAATACCACTATGGTGTACCCTATTACTAACCAGAACTGTACCTGCTCATCCTGGGACACCATCTCTGAAGACATAGGACCTGCTGTGTCATCCAGGTTGCCAATGCTTGAGATATGTCCAGGAGGCTTATGGATCATAGAGAGCACACTATCCCGGCCTGAGCTACCAACTGCGGATGCAGCATTAGAAATAGCCTGCAGCACCTGGGAGGCGGTGGAGGTGATCAGATCATCAAACCCGCTTGGCACACTCAGAGCTTCTGGGGTGAGCTCGTCCCCATAGCTCATGATGCTGGGGTTTGGGAAAGCCCCTTGGGGTGATTCTGAGGTTGGGGCGTCCAGCTTGACGCCTTTGGAAAACCTCAAAAAACCTTAAGCTACTGGGTCAGGGAGAGCCAAGGGAAGAGAGAGGGAGGGGTGGGGGGTTTCCAAAGAGCGCTGGGCAAGCACTGCTCAGCGTCCGGAGAGCTCTGAGTGGAGAATGCGCTCTCCAAGGTGTGGGAGTGGGTGGGTGGGTGGGAGGATAGCACAGAGGGGACCCGCAAGAAGGAAAAGACAACAGCTGGACCTGACTCGGAGGGGGCTGAGCTGAGCTGGACAGTGGAGCGCGGGGCTGGCGAATGCGGCTGGCTCCAAATGTTCCTCAGCTTGGGGTGCGTAGGCAGTGCAGGTTCTGAATTCAGCACGTCAGCGCCAGGCGTCCACCGAGCACCGTTCCTCCTTCACGCAGTTGGGGATCGTTCAGACTAAATTTCTGTTCCCTTGAATCCGTCTGTCTTAGGCCTGCAGGCGCCGTGCTCTGAGCCAGTGAAGTCAGAGCTTTCTGCAACCGCACTTTACACAAAGTCTAAGAGCCTCGCGAGAGAGCCAATCGGGAGCCGCGGTTAAAGCTCCGCCCTGTCCATCCCCGCTGGGGAGCTGAAGGGATTGGTAAGGTCTTTGCTGCTACAGTCTCAGGCCCCCTCCTTTCGCAGCTCTTCCCTGGCTCTCCCTCCCCCTTCTTGCTGCAGCTGGAAGCCCAGACTTAGAGGATCTTCTCTGGGCAATTCCCATGATCCGCCTTCTTCACCTTCCTTTGCCCTTACTCTCCATTTTATCTTCTGCACCAGTGCCCAAAATACCAGCTAGGAGCTTTGGCACAGGGAACTGAGAGGAGGCTGTGGCGACCATTAAATGTGTTTATTTGTGACTTGCTGGAGGCCTCATTCGGTACTTGGTTGGCCGTGGAGGTACAGTGGTCACCAGGAAGTGTCTGCACAAATTTTGGGGTTGTGCAAGAAGAATGAGGCAGGAGACAGTTAGAGAATTGGGAGGGGGACATTGTAGAGTCTCTGAGAGCTCAACCGAGGGTGCCTGGAACAGCGTGAATCCAGCATGATGCTGATTTTATGCTTTCTCCAACATGCAGCCACCAGCTTCAGACTGCATGCAGAGACTCCAGGGTTTTGCATCCAGCTTCCTAGGGGGACACTACACTTTTGCCCAACACCCAGGGAGTACCAATTTGGGAACTGGATGTGGAATGTTAGTGGGGAGACTGAAACAGTGTGCAAGGAGGATTTAGGATTTGGGAAGCTTTTGCAAATAGATTGATTTTCTCAGACTCTGATGCTGCAAGGAGTGGGAGATGAAGTTCAGTCTCAGAGTCGCAGTGGAAAAGAGGCTGGGGTTGGGGGTTCCAATACTGCTTTTTCTCTTTAAAGTTTCAAGGTGCCTCCTGGAGAAGGAATCTAGAGAAATTTAAATCACAACTAGAGCAGCTGAACTGCTTCCCTATTGGTAAGGAACACAATAGTGCCCTGAGCCTTTCAGAGTTCAAGAGTATTTTTTAACCTTACAACCTCCTCCTCCCCCAACTAATTTACAAGTAGAGAAAAGGAGGCTTGGGATGGAAAGAGCTTAAGGAAGGTCATACAGATAATTATCTAAAGAATCAGTACTAGAAATAAGAAGTGAGGAACCTGACAACCCAGGGCATTTGCTCTGCAGCAAACTGTCACTAAGAAATCCTGGTGTTTGTTTCAACCATAGTGTCAAGGCTTCTTATCCACCACTTCCACCCCCCACCATTTAGAAAGAGCTGTGAAGAAAGCCAGTAAATGTACCCTTCTTTTCCTAGAGGAGTCAGTAAGGGAACCACACATTATCAATAACTACTCATTAAGACATAAGCGGAAATTCATGATTACTATCATCATCATCATCATCATCATCATCATCATCAACATCATCAACAAACATCATCCAGGAATCAGATTATCAATCTGCCACAAAGAAGACTAGCAAACTTCTGCCGTGTGTGTGTGTGTGTGTGTGTGTGTGTGTGTGTGTGTATCTGCTCTGGCCACATCTGGCTATTTATGGGTTAAAGAACAGTTAAGGAAGAGATTAGAGAGTTTTGCAATCTTTCTGGGGTATTTCCACTTGTGGAGAGAGGACAGCTGACAGATTAACACAGAATAACTAATCAGAAAATCTAACTAAAGCTAGGTTTTATGAATGGGAGCTAAGTCTTCTGAATATAGTCATAGGATTGGAAAAATTATATGGTTATTAGGCAACTTCTTAAAACCCAAATAAAGAAAAAGACCAAAAAAGAGGAAACAGAGACACACAAATAAACACATTTAAAGAAGTTTATGTATGTTGACTCTACCACATAGATCCACACGAGGGCTGGGAATTATTGATCTCTAGTTTGATCTATCTACAGCTATTACTGAAGGAAGACCATAAAGAGACATGAGCTGAGCATTCAGGAGGATTTTCTCTGTGCCTGGCCCTGGGAGGGGTTTCCCAAGGGCCTCAAAGGATTCCAAATTTGGTAAGTAATGAGGGGCATGTTGACATGTAGTCAAATATAAGACTTTTCTATATTGGAAAAATACAGAGATTCTGTGGCAGGGGCCAGAGTAAGAGGATCAAATAGGCAGAGGCAGAACCCAAGAAATGAGATACTAAGACACAGTCTGTCCTCCACCAACCTCTTAGCCATGCTCCTTACCTTCTTTGGCCTCTTTGACCCAGAGTTCTTGTATCTCTCAAAAGGAGTACACAATACCTAATTCCCAAAGAAGTGGGAGTTCCATGCAATAGCATTCCTAGATTGGATTTAACAAATAGAAAAATGATGCAGATTATATTATACACCTTCAAACTTTTTACACCACTGCTGTCTTTCTGCATCACAAGCACTGATGCACATGTGAACTAAAACCCATGAGCTAACTGAAATCTTGCATGGCATCTTTAGTTAGTTAGGGGACAGAGCCAGGACTGAGGCTAATAGCCCATTCATCTACCTACTTCATCAGTGGGAGAGGGGGCTGCCTGGCTGTCTTTGGACCAGGTGCTGTGGAGGATTGAAAAAAGAGAACTCAGTACAGTCTCTTTTCTTGAGCACCTTACAATTACACTAAGGAAAAGAATCCACCCTTGGGAAATAATTTCAGGCAGCTGCAAACTATGCAGAGAATCAATGTTAGAGGAGCAAGCAGTGTAGGTGTGGCATGGGGGTTGAAAGGTCTTGCAGAAGAATTAGCATTTGAGCTGGGGTTTGAACTATCAGCTGGATAGAAATGAGCAGAGAAGAGGGAGAGAAAGTAGTGAAACTTGGGACCTCAAAAAGCAGGAGCAAAGCCAGAAAGAGGGGCATTGCTCCTGTCTCATTCCAGGGACATGGAGAAAAAAAGGTTTTGAGTAGAGAGTTTACTAGCTGAGGTTCTTGTGTATTTCTCTAACACTGAAGGCTTTTCTCGGTATTTTATGTGAAGGTAGAGAGATGAATAAACTAGTTTTACTGTGAGCATTGGGAGAAGGCAAGCTCCCTGGCATAGTAAGAGCCAGAATAGACATATTAATTCATGTGATCTTTTCAAATTATCTGTCCATCTATCTCCTAGCTTTGCTCAGGCAAAACAACTCTCAGTTTCTACAATGGTGCCCTGTGGAGGTGGTTACTCTTAGCCACTGCAGACCATTCACTTAATGGACAGCTACATTTCACATTGAGTTCCCTCTCTTCTCTAAAATCATCACCACTTTCCCCCTATAACTTCCAAGTTATAAAAATACAAAAACATGCATCTAATCACACAAAAACCAAACAAACATAAGGCATAAAGTATCTGTCACTCCCAATGACAGCTCCAACCTTGGTTTCCTGGCTCTCAGTATAGTCCTCAGTTCTCCCCAGTGAGTCCCTGAATGTTCAGTTCCTGCTCAAATCCTGACAAAGGTACAAAAATGGCACAGCTGCTTTAGTCAGTCTCAACATTCAGTGGAGATTTAGTAAAGTTTTTAAAATCCAAGGTCCAGGGATCCAGGAAGGCCTGCAGTGGTCCTCCTTAGTCCCAACATCTGCTTAACCTCACTCAGACAAAAAATCCTGTGACACAAGGGTAAATCCTTGTGCAAACATAATCTCTGATACTTATCTTTACCCTTACCATGTTTTTCCTGTCTTAGTATAATCTTCATTTCAACTCCTTATTTTCCATTGGCTACCCTGTTTTTGTCTCAATTTATATTCAGGCCTGGTGCCTGCTTGGAGCCCTTACTTAATGTCTAAGTTCTTGCTGCCTATCCTATCTATAGGGTTGCTTGTAATGGTCAGTCCCTTCTTACTTCTACTAAGTAAATCCCACCAGATTGGACCCTCTGGTGCTGACAGATTGTGATGGACTTATGACAAAAAAGCATCTATGCCCTTTGGGTATTGTGCCAGGCTCAGCAGGCTGTGATACCATAGATAGCAACTTCTATTGGGGATACAGTACTTTCAGCTGCTTGACCCACTCCCAGGCAGGATTCCCAAGTCAGATACTAATTTAATGCCAATATCCCATCCTTCCTGTTGTAGCAACAAGCAATTTATGATGATTCACATCTAATTTCATTAGTTTCAAAGGTCAAAGGCTGTCTTCGCAACAAAATTACCTAATTGAAAACAATAGCCAAATATTCTACTGTTCAGGAGGTCACAGATGACTATGCCAGGTTGTAGTCAATGTTGTTGTGGTCACAGGACTGGCTGGAAAACCTCTCTAGACAGGAGCTTCCAGCTCCAGAGAAGGAACAGAAACCCTACTACCAGAAAGAGGTAAACAATAGAAGGAAAAGCCTATGGTAACACCATTTTAAATAAGGACAGAGATTATCCTGTTGTTGCCAACTACTGGGGAGTATAGGTAGCAGGACCTAATGGGATAATCAAAGGTGAATTCCTGATTTTAGGAGTTCCTTGACTTTCAACTATGATCTCCCAACCCATTGAAAGTGTTCCATTTACAAGAAGTTTCCAAGCCTCAGCTTTCAGCCCTCCAGAGAGAGAAGAATTGGCATACTAAGCTTGTCTGTTCTACTGCAAACGTGAGATGGTTCAGCTCTTCATTGAGCCAAAAGTTGATTTCCAGTGACGTCATGCCTGTGGTCTTACTTCAGCTCTCCAGGGCCACACACTATTCGTGTAATCACTCTTTCTTATGCCAACTTTTCAGATATCTAAAGACAGTGTTCATGTTTCCCCTAAGTCTCTTTCAGTTGAGGTTGTCAGGTAGAATGAAGCCTTATAACTTAGAGGAAAAAGTAAAAAACAAACAAACAAAAAACAGTCATTGAGAACTGAGAGGAAACAGTAAGGTAGATAGAAAGCAAGGTAAGCAGCATCACAGTGTCTGTCTGGAAAAGAAATGTGATTTGGAGGCCTCCTAGACCACCTTTAGTGAAATTGGGTAATTTCACTAAAATTCCAATAAAAAAGGTTGGAGGGAGAAAGATAAAAGACACCAGCTCATTTCTTTTGTTTTCTTTTCTATTTGAAAATTACAGTTGACATACAATATTATATTAGTTTCAGGTTTACAACCCCATGATTGATAGTTATATCATTTATGAGGTGATCAACTCAATGAATCTGGTACCCACCTGCCACCATATACAGTCAAACCTTGGTTCTCGGATGTTTTCCATCTTGAACAATTCGGTTCTCAACCAAGTTGTTCACAGAAAAAATGTCTAGGTTGTTGCACAAAACTTCAGTTTCCACCTGACAACCTTTTTGTGCTGATACCTGTATAATCAATCATGTGTCTCAGGCAACAAACAGCAAGAATGTGTATGAGTCACTTTACCACTAAACCTCACATTTTTTTCTTTTTTTATATATTTTTATTGATTTCAGGGAGGAAGTGAGAGGGAAAAAGAGATAGAAACATCAGTGATGAGAGAGAAACATCGATCGGCTGCCTCCTGCCTATCTCCTACTGGGGATTGAGCCTGCAACCAGGCATATTCCCTGACCGGGAATCGAACTGTGACCTCCTGGTTCTTAGGTTGATGCTCAGTCACAGAGTCACATTGGCCAAGCCAAACCTCACATTTTTAGCATCTCAGGAAATTGTGCTGTGAATATTTTTGTGTTTTACTTTTGTTGCTGCTTATTGCTATTAAATATGTACAGTAAATTATCATGGATCCTAAGATTGTTAGTGATAGCAGTAAAGTAAATAGGAAACTTGTGAGAACAATAATAGATCTTTAAAAATAAATAATTGCAAAGTATGATAGAGGTGTTTGCATACTTGATCTGGCTACTGAGTATGGCATGGTGAAATCAATGGTTAGCATAATTTTAAAACATTAAAGAGGCCATCAAGAGTGCTGATGTTGCCCTGACCAGTTTGGTTCAGTGGATGGAGCATAGGCATGCAGACTGAAGGGTCCCAGGTTAGATTCCTGTCAGAAACCTATACCTTGGCTGTGGGCACATCCACAGTGGGGGGTGTGCAGGAGGCAGCTGATCGATGTTTCTGGCTCTCTATCCCTCTCCCTTCCTCTCTGTGGAAAATCAATAAAATATATATTTTTAAAAAAGAATGCTGATGTTGCTAAGGGTGTAGAAGTGTCCATGAAACAATGATCACAGGTAATTTAGAAAGGTTAAAACAGGGAATCATTTAGGAGTCTGGAACATAGTAATTCAATTTACATTATTTCTAATTGAAAAAAAATGATTTTTTTGAACAAATCTCTTCTCGAACAGCCTTCCAGATTGAATTAAGTTATTACAATATTATTGACTATATTCCCTATGCTATACATTACATCCAATGACTATTCTCTAACAACCAATTTGTACTTATAAATCTCTTTACCTTTTCCACCCATCCCACCAACCCTCATTTATTTTGGTCCTCAGAAATTAGGCTCTCAAACTCTTCATAGCTGGGATTTGGAACAGTAACTTCTGCATCCTGTCATAGCTATAACTTGCAATGTAATCTGGGGTAAACATTTCTCCTTTCTGGGTCTCAGTTTTCCAATCTTTACAATAAGGGTTGGGTTCAATTTTCTAAGGTCTTTACTAGGTAAAATATCTTGTGATATGCATCATTATCATTATATACAAGATGCTATTTTTGACTTTTACCTTTAAAACTGCAGATTAAATTTAGAAATAACCAGAGATGAAGGAGATTATCTCTACCCTTAACCCCTAAAAGTGTCCCTAGATTAAAGAGTGGCTCTTAGAGGTACCTTGTATCTAATATTAATACTCATAATAGTAACTAAAACAATAATAATAGCATCTGGAGGTAGCACCTCAATTTTCTCTAATTTATCCATGGAAACACAACCCCTGTGTAGGTGTCACTCTTTAGAGCGCATGGAAGGGTGGAAATGTTAGAAAAAGAAGGTGAGATCCAGTAACTTTGCAAACACATTACCTTCCTTCTGTATTAAATGTGAGGGCCACATCATTTGCCAAACTCTCCATTAAACACATATCTACTATATTTCAGGCACAATTCAAGTTCCTTAGACCTAGCAATGAATAAGAAAGACAAAGTTCCTGCTTTCATAGCACTAACATTACAGTGGAAGAACACTGATAATAGATAAGAAAGTAGATAAGATAATCATGACAAGTCTCATCATGATATGTATCATCATGGCAAGTGCTATGAAGAAAATTCAATAGATTGAAGTGATAAAGAAAAAGAAACTGGAGTATGTGTAGCTTATTAGATTAAATGAAATAGGCATCTCTGGGAAGGTGATATTTGGGTTGAGACCTAAATTATGAGTATGAACCAACCATGTAAAAATCAGGGTTGGGGAGAGCCATAACAGGCAGAGGAAAGAGCAAGTGTAAAGGCACTGAGATAGAAACAAGTTTGGAGTGTTCAAGAAACAGAAAGAGGGCTAGTATAGGGACAGAATGTAATAAGCAAGGAGAAAAGTGATTTGAGATAGTTCTTATTCTCAAAGAGTAAAAATACAAAAAAGAGGCCTTAACCAGCATAGAGTATCTTATAATCCCCCAAGTGCTTTCTTAATTATGACTTCAACTTTTGATAGCAACCTTCCCAGTTGTATAAAATTATCCTCACTTTACTGACAAGTGAGGCTTGAAAATTATATGCTCTTGTTCACAAAGTCAGGATTTACCAAAACACAGAATTGTTGTGTTTTACTTTGTAGACTATCCATTATAGACTATCACATGCCTCTACTTTGCTGAATGTAATGTTGCATTATTTCCACCCTAAGTCTGGCCAATTAACAGTAAGGTAGAGCAGGGAGGTTGAAGAGATCAGCAAGGCATAAAGCACAGCCATAAATTTTAGTATTGGTTGAGTGGTCTTTTTGTGTATGCTGTGATATCTAACATCTATTGGTCTTGGTGGTTTTTAAAACTGTAGGTGGGACACTGGCCACCAAGATAGGTGAAGGAAATTAGCTGGGAAAATGTTATTATACATTCAGGGAGCATTCAGTGATGCTATGTGGAGAAGGCAGTGTGCTTGGCAGAAAGCCTCTCTCGTCAAAAGCATATGACTTCAAATTATCATTAAAGACATAATTCATATTCTTTACACAAAAGATCACTAAATAACTATTTGTCCATCATCTTCCCTTAACTGGTCAACAAAGATTTAAACATTATTTTTCTATGTTTTTGTATTTTTAAAAGGCAATGCTTACCAAATTTATATTGAGAACACTCTCCCTTTCTGTCTCACACTGCTGATAATCTGTTTAACCAGTTAACTGCCATGTGTCCAAAACAGAAACCATCCCCACATGCCATGATATTTTGATTTAATAAATCAATTTGCAATCTAATTCAATAAAAGAGTAATATGCAAATTAACCTTCACTCCCACCTAAGCTACGCCGACCAGCCAACCCAAACTCACCAGCCAATCAGAATGATGATAAGCAAGTTAACCCAGCCAAGATGGTGGCCAGCAGCCATGGAGCTAGAGTAAACAGGAGGCCAGCAACGGAGGAAACTGTCTGCCTAGGCCAGCTGTGGCCTCCGCTCAAGGCAACAAAGTTTTAATTATAGAAGTCATGGAACTGAAGCAAACAGGAGACTTTGTTGCCTGCCTAGGCAGGCTGTGGCCTCTGCTCAAGGCAACAAAGTTTCAATTGTAGAAGATAAATAAACCCCAGAAACCTGCTTCCAGCCAGCCTCGCTGGGACCTTGGGTCAATGGGAGCTGTGGCCAGCCTGCAAATAGCCCTCAGCCCCTCACCCAGGCTGGCCAGGCACCCCAGTAGGGACTCAAACCCTGAAGGGGATGTGGCCAGCCTGAAAATGGCCCTCAGCCCCTCAACCCAGGCTGACCACAACCCCATGGGGTGAGGGTTCCCACTGGGGTGCTTGGCCAGCCTGCAAACAACCTTCAGCTCCTCACCCAGGCTGGCCAGGCATGCCAGCAGGCAGACATCCCCAGAGGGGTCCCAGACTGTGAGAGGGCACAGGCCAGGCTGAGGGACCTCCCCTAGTCCACAAAATTTGTGCACCAGCCCCCTAGTGAATATTATAAGAATAAATATATTTCTCACAATTTGGGTGATCTTGAATATACCATATTTTCTGGCGTATAAGACGACTTTTTAATCCAGGAAAATCTTCTCAAAAGTCGGAGGTCATCTTATATGCCAGGTGTCATCTTATAGGGTGGGTGCTGAAACTTCGGAGCTGGACTGGAAAATCTGCAAATATTGACAATTTTACTTCTTCTTTTATAATTTGGATGCCTTTTATTTCTTTTTCTTGTCTGATCACTATGGCTAGAACTTTCAGTACTATGTTGAACAAGAGGGGTGACTGTGGGCATCCCTGACTTGTGCCTCTTCTGCGTGGAAATCATTTTAGTGTTTGCCCATTGAGTATGATGTTGGCTGTAGGTTTGTTATATAAGGCTCTATTCCCACTTTGCTTATAGTTTTTATCAGGAAAGTGTGTTGGATTTTGTCAAATGCCTTTTCAGCATCAATTGATATGATTATGTGATTTTTGTCTCTCAATTTGTTTATGTGATGTATCACATTTATTTATTTGTAGATATTGTACCTGCCTTGCATCCCTGGGATAAATCCCGCTTGGTCATGGTGTATGATTGTTCTAATGTAATGCTAGAATTTTTTTGAAGATTTTAGCATCTATGTTCATCAGAGATATTGGCCTGCAATTCTCTTTTTTTTTAGTGTCTTAATCTGGTTTTGCAATTATGATAATGCTGGCTTCATAGAACGAGCTTGAAAGTGTTCCTCCCTCTTGAATTTTTTGGAACAGTCTGAGAAGGATAGGTTTTAGTTCTTCTTTGAATGTTTGGTAAAATTCCCCTGTGAAACCATCTGGTTCAGGGCTTTTGTTTGCTGGAGGTTTTTTGATTATTCTTTCAATTTTATCAGTAGTTATTGGCTTATTCGGGTTTTTAAATTCTTACTAAGTGAGCTTTGGAATCTTGTATTTTTCTCAGAACATGTCCATTTCATCTAGGTTGTCAAGTTTGCTGGAGTAAAGTAGTTCATAGTATTTTTTTTTTTTTTACAATCCTTTGTATATCTATGGGGTCAGTGGTTTCTTCACCTTTTTCATGTCTGATTTTGTTTCTTTGGATCCTCTCTCTTTGTTTCTTGGTGAGCCTGGCTTAAGGTTCATCAAAATTGTTTATCCTTTCAAAGAATCAGCTCTTGGTTTTATTGATTTTTTTGTCTCTATGTCATTTATTTCCACTCTTATCTTTATTATTTCCTTCCTTCTGTTTATTCTGGGCTTTTCTTGTTGATTGCTTTCTAATTCTGTAAGTTCCAGAGTTAGATTATTTATTACTCTTTTTCCTTTTTTTTTTTTTTTTTTTTTTTTTTTTTTTTTTTTTTTTTTTTTTTTTTTTTTTTTTTTTTTTTTTTTTTTTTTTTTTTTTTTTTTTTTTTTTTTTTTTTTTTTTTTTTTTTTTTTTTTTTTTTTTTTTTTTTTTTTTTTTTTTTTTTTTTTTTTTTTTTGAGATAGGCCTGTAGAGCTATGAACTTCCCTTTGAGGGTTGCTTTCACTGAGTCCCATCCATTTTGGATTGATGTGTTTTCATTGTCATTTGTTTGAGGATGTTTTTTATTTCTTCTTTGATCTCTTTGGTAATACAATCATTGTTTAATAGCATGCTATTTCTCCTCCAAGTGTCTGATTTTTTACAAACACAGTTGATTTCCAATTTCATGCCATTGTGATCTGAGAAGATGTTTGATATGATTTCTATCTTCTTGAAATTGGAGAGACTTTGCCTGTGTCTGAATAAGTTGTCTATGAAAATTTCCTGTGTGCACTTGATAAGAATGTATATTCTGTAGCTTTGGGGTGAAATGTTCTGAAGATGTCAATTAAGTCCATCTGACCTACTGAGTCATTTAGGATTGCTGTTTCTTTGCTGATTTTTTGTTTAAAGGATTTACCCAGTGGTGTCAATAGGGTATTAAGGTACCCTACTATGATTTATTGCTTTAAATCTCTCCCTTGATGTTTCCTAGAAGTTTTTTTAAAAACACATTTTGCTGTTCCTGTATAGGGGGTATATATGTTTTCGAGAGTTATATCCTCTTCTTGAATTGCTCCCTTTAGTTTTTTGAAGTGGCCCTCTTTATCCCTTGTCATGACCGTCACTTTGATTTCTAATTTGTCAGATATATCTATTACTACTCCAGCTTTTTATTCATTTTCATTTGCCTGAAAAAAATTTTTTTCATCCCTTCACTATCAGCCTGTGTGTCCTTTGTTTGGAGGTAGGTCTCTTAGAGACAGAAAATATATGGGTCATTTTTTTTTATACATTCAGCTACCCAATGTCTTTTGATTGCAGCATTTATACATTTATGGTTATTATTGACTAGGGGCCCGGTGCACAAAAATTTGTGCACTCGGGGAGTGGGGGTCCCTCATCCCAGCCTGTGCTCTCTTGCAGTCTGGGATACCTCGGGGGGGATGTCCACCTGCTGGCATGCCTGGCCAGCCTGGGTGAGAGGCTGAGAGTCATTTTCAGGCTGCCCACAGCCCCTTCAGGATTCATGCACTGGGGGGTAGGAAGGCTGGGGAGTGTAGGCCTGGACGTTTCCCACCGGAGGGCCCATGATTGCACACGCCTGGTGGGTCCACACCGCTGAGGGGACACACCTGGCGCAGAGTTGGGTGGCAAGCCAGGGGCAGACGCTGGTGCAGAATCCCTCGGTGGGGCCCTGCTGCTGAGCGAACACACCCGGGGTGGAGCTGGGCAGTGAACTGGCTTCCGATTCTCTGCACTGTGCAGCAGATGCTCCCGCACGCCCTGTGGAGGCCCCTGGGAGGCGGATGAAGGTAGCGGACCCTGTATGGGTGTTCCTGGACACCCTGCGGAGGCCCCCAGGGCAGAGCCAGGCAGCAGACACAGGACAGGCATTCCTGGATGTCCCGCAGAGGCCCCCAGGGGGCAAAGCCAGGCAGCAGACCCAGGACGGCTGCTCCTGCACACCCTGCAGAGGCCCCGTGCTCCTGCATGCCCCAGGGAGGCCCCCAGGGGGTGGAGTCAGGCAGTGGACCCAGGAAAGGCACTCCTGATACTCCTCGGAGGCTCCCGGGGGCGGAGCTAGGCAGCAGACCCAGGACAGCTGCTCCTGGAAGCTCCGAGGAGGCCCCAGGTCAGAACACCCCTCCCACTGAGCTGACACACCTGGCACAGCTATGCCGGCCGGCTGTGGAGGCTCCCAGTGCAGAGCCGCCCTGCCAGCCTCCATCTTGGCTGGGTTAATTTGCATACAGCCGCTCTGATTGGCTGGTGGGCGTGGCTGTGAGCAGAGGCTCAGCCAGCCTAGGCAGGCAGTTGCAACAGAAGCCTTTGGTTTGCTCTAGCTCCATGGCTGTTGGCCAGGTTAATTTGCATACAGCCACTCTGATTGGCTGGTGGTAATGATCAATTTGCATGTTTCTCTTTTATTATATTAGATAAGCACTTGTTTGTCACCATTTATAATCTTTTTTTTGTTTTATTGCTTAAAATATTACAAAGAGTATTACATATGTCTCCTTTTTATTTCCCTTGACCTTCCCCTGGCCTCCTGTAACCCCCAGTGTCTTATGTCCATTGATTATGCTTATATGCATGCATACAAGTCCTTCAGCTGATCTCTTAACCCTCATCCTCCTCAACCTTCCTATTGTAGTTTGACAGTCTGTTTGATTCAGCTTTGCCTCTGTATCTATTTTTGTTCATTAGTTTATAATGTACTTTATTATCCATAAATGAGTGAGGTCATGTGGTATTTTCCTTTCATTGACTGTCTTATTTCACTTAGCATAATGCTTTTCAGTTCCATCCATACTATTGCAAATGGTAATAATTCTTTCTCTTTTACAGCATCATAGTATTCCATTGTGTAGATGTACCACCTTTCTCTAATCCATTCATCTGCTGATGGGCACTTAGGCTGTTTTCCAATCGTAGCTATGGTAAATTGTGCTGCTATGAACACAGGGGTGCATATATTCTTTCTGATTGGTGTTTTTGGTTTCTTGGAATATATTCCCAGAAGTGGGATCACTGGGTCAAATGGGAGTTCCATTTTTAACTTTTTGAGGAAACTCCATACTGTTCTCCACAGTGGCTGCACCAGTCTGCATTCCCACCAGCAGTGCAGATGGGTTCTTTTTTCTCAACATCCTCTCCAGCACTTGTCGTTTGTTGATTTGTTGATGATAGCCATTTTGACACGTGTGAGGTGATACCTCATTGTTGTTTTGATTTGCATCTCTCAGATGATAAGTGACTGAGCATGTTTTCATATGTCTCTTGGCTTTCTGAATGTCCTCTTTTGAAAAGTGTCTATTTAGGTCCTTTGCCCATTATTTTATTGGATTGATTATTTATCTTCCTTTTGTTCAGAAGTATGAGTTCCCTATAAATGTTGGAGATTAAAGCCTTATTGGTGATAACATTGGCAAATATGTTCTCCCATGCAGTGGGATTTCTTGTTGTTTTGTTGATGGTTTCTTTTGCTGTGCAGAAGCTTTTTATTTTGATGTAGTCCCATTTGTTTATTGTCTCTTTAGTTTCCAGTGTCCTAAGAGCTGTATCGGTAAAGAAATTGCTTCAGCATATGTGTGAGATTTGTTGCTTTTAAATTCTTCTAGTATTTTTATGGTTTTCCATCTTACATTTAAGTGCTTTATCAATTTTGAGTTTATTTTTGTGTATGGTGTAAATTGGTGATCTAGTTTCATTTTTTCCCATATATCTGTCTAGTTTTCCCAACAGCATTTATTGAAGAGACTGTCTTTTCAAAAAAAATATATTTTATTGGTTTTTTACAGAGAGGAAGGGAGAGGGATAGAAAGTTAGAAACACCAATGAGAGAGAAACATCGATCAGCTGTCTCCTGCACACCCCCTACTAGGGATGTGCCTGCAACCAAGGTACATGCCCTTGACTGGAATCGAACCTGGGACCCTTCAATGTGCAGGCCGATGCTGTGTCCACTGAGCCAAACCGGTCAAGGCTGAAGAGACTGTCTTGACTCCATTGTATATGTATATTCTTCCCTCCTTTGTCAAATATTAATTAAGCATATTGGTTTGGGTCAATTTCCGGGTTCTCTATTCTATTCCATTGATCTATGTGTCTAGTCTTGTGCCAGTACCAAGCATCTTTGAGAACAGTGGCTTTGTAATACAGCTTGATATCTGGTATGGAGATCCCACCTACTTTGTTGTTCTTTCTCAGGATTGCTGCTGCTATTTGGGGTCTTTTTTAATTCTAGATGAATTTTTGGAGAGTTCATTCTAGGTCTGTGAAATATGTCATTGGTATTTTAATGGGAAATGCATTAAATTTATAGATTGCTTTGGGTAGTATGGACATTTTAATATTGTTGATTCTACCAATCCATGAACATGGTATGTTCTTCTATCTGTTTATGTCTTCCTCTATCTCTTTTTTCGATGTCCTGTAGTTTTCTGAGTAGAGGTCTTTTACCTCTTTAGTTAAGTTTATTCCTAGGTATCTTAATTTTTTTGGTGTGATGGTAAAAGAGATTGCTTTTTCAGTCTCTCTTTCTGTAAGTTCACTATTGGTGTATAGAAATGCCATAGATTTCTTGGCGTTAATTTTGTATCCTGCTACATTGCTGAATTCATTTATTAGGTTTAATACTTTTTTGATGGAATCTTTAGGGTTTTCTATGAACAGTGTCACATCATTTGCAAATAATGACAATTTTTACTTCTTTTCCAGTTTGGATGCATTTTCTTTTTCTTTCTTTTTTTTTTTTAAATATCTTTTTTTAAATTTTATTTCATTGCTTAAAGTATTACAACAAGTGATAGATAAGTATTACAACAGATGATAGATAGATCTCCATTTTTTCCCCTTGCCCTTCCCCCCGCTCTTAAATATCTTTATTGTTCAGATTGTTACTGTTGTTCCTCTTTTTTCCCCCCATAGCTCCCCTCCTCCCAGTTCCCACCCCATCCTCTGTCCCCATCCCCCCTCGTCTTCATCCATAGGTGTACGATGATTGTCCATTCTCTTCCCGCACCCCCAACACCCTTTACCCCCGAAAATTGTCAGTCCACTCCCTTTCTATGCCTCTGATTCTATTCTATTCACCAGTTTATTCTGTTCATCAGATTTCTTATTCATTTGATTTTTAGATTCACTTGTTGATAGATATGTATTTGTTGTTCATAATTTTTTATCTGTATT
>PVJC01015862.1:0-34471 GCA_004026665.1 Murina feae
GGACGGGGTAAAGGTAATTATCTGTAACGCGCCGTGTACCGTCACCTTCCTGCACAGGAGGAAAAGCCGCCGACCTGGCAGAATGAAAAAAACAAAGAAGCCCCCCATTGTCCGGAGCCTGTGCAGCCAGGATTAATTACACTCCGAGTGCTGCCCTGACGGGAAAGCCCGGGGCTTTCATGATTCCTATCTGTAGCCCAGCAGTCTGAGAGGGGAGGAGACACAGCTGCCTGCTTCCAGTCCACTCGGCCCTGCTGCCCCCGCCTGGAGGCAGCTGGAGCCTCAGGCCTGAGTCTGTAGCCCTTCCTCCCACCTCCTCTCCAGCAAAGGACCTGCTCGTGTCCTGCCCATGCTAACGTGTGGCTGCAATGAGGTGGAGGCCATGCTCCTCTGGGGGACCTGAAGGCAGGGTTGGGGGATCTGTGGGGCAGTGGCCTGTGATGCCCCCTGGACATCTGGACCACAGGCTCAGGCAGAGACAGGCCCACCAGGGCTCCCAGTGGAGCGCCCCACCCACCCCGCCAGATTGAGGGCAAAGGGCCTACAGGGATGGGGAAGGTCTGCCAAGCCCTGAAGGCCAAAATCCTCTGGACTCTGATTCTGAGCCCATCCCCACCCACCGCTTCCCCTCCTGCACCCTGGGACTGTCCCCTCCATCCTGGCTCTTCCCTGGCTTGCTTGTGGTTACAAAGGGCCCCCCACCCCCTCTCTGCCAGCTCCCCAATCTCATTCCTTCACCCAGAAACTCACACAAGAAGCCCCAGGCTCTTATCCAGTTGCAGCCTGGTCCCAACATTATAAACCTGCCCCCTTAGGGCCCCCCCTCATCCCTCACACACCAGGCTACAGGTCCTTCAGGTGCTCCCCACCTCATCACAGACCCAGAGACCGATGCCCCTCGGAGCCCAAGAGCCTCAGGAGATCTTAGACCCAACCTCTGATCATAAAAGACATGCACCCTCAGCCCTGCCCACCTGAGCCTGACCCCGGCCTTTCCTCCATCTTTCCTTCCTGCCGGCCATCGGCATAGTCCTTCTGGCAAGAATAGAGGCAGGGTGGGGCTGGCCTCTTTGCTCTAGCTAGTTGGGGGGTCCCAGCTGGCCTCCCCAAGCTGGCCCCACCTAGGAGGTGCAATTCAAACACAGCACCCCCTCCTGGGGGTTCTGGGGGGTGCGCATGGTGGGGGGACACAGAGAGGGCTATAATTAGCATTCTCAGGATCCATGCTCCCCAAGTAACGCTGCCAAGAATAGGGAAGGGGAAAGCAGTGGCACCGCAGTGCCAGCAGCCCAGACGCACAGGGCAGGCGGCTGCCAGCCGGGACCAGAGCCCAACCTCCCTCCTCCCACCTCGTCTACATGATGCATCAAAACAGACTCACCGGCTTCTGAGGTCTGGGTCCCAGGGCACCCCTCCCCCAGCTCTGGCCAGCTGGGGTCCTCCTCCCCCGCCCCTCGGGGCCCCTTCAGAAGAGCGGGGTTCCGGGTCCGATCTGGTCTAATCAGTCATCGCTCCAGCTGGCAGGTCCCTGGCGCAGGGCGAGGATGCTGCTGTGGGGACCGCAGGATCCAGCATCTTTCCCAGGCAGAAGCAGCTGGGCATGCTCCGTGGGCTCCCAAGGGGATTTCAGGGCCACGTGACCCTCCCTCCCCAAGCTGTCACTTAGGATCAGGAGTAAATAGTCCCCCGGAAAGGTTTAACTCCATCCACACCAGCGACAAGCCGCTAACCACCCATGCTGCCTGCCTGGGAGAGGAGGGGTGCTTCCACCCAGCCCTCCTGGCCTCCTTCCACCGGGACAAGGCTGCCCCCCTAAGGGCATCTGGGCCACTTTCCGTGTAAGCTGCATTTTCCAGCTCTCCCACCAGAGTGCAGGAAGCCGGAAGGTGCCCAGGGGTCTGGCTCACCAGGCCTGTCTCTGGTGACCTTCACCTCTGTGCTGTCCACCCAAGAGGTGGGCACATCTCTGGGTGTCAAGAGGGCTTGGCCAGGGCCCTAATGCCTTCACAGCCCCTTTCCCTACCCCAGCACAATGAATTTAAAGAAAGAACATTCTAGAACTGGTTGCAGTCCATGACAAGATACCAGAACTTGGTTCCTCAACCCACGTTGGCCTCCAGTGACCTTGGGCAAAGATGCTAGTTGATCCAGGGGGCACCTGTGTTTTGCATTATGAGGGTCAGAGGCAAAAGGAGGGTCAGAGGCAACAGGATTGCAGCCTTGTTTCTGCTGTAGACAAACCCATACCAATAAGAGATCTATCTATCGATCTGTCTATCTATCTATATCTCTCTCTATATCTCTCGCCTTCGGTTTCCTTCTCTCCTTCCCATTTTTGTGGATGCCAGGAAAGTAATAGAATCTCTGTGACAACGGATAAGTGCAATAGAAACAGCGAGTTTTAAACTCAGAAAGATGGAGAGGACATGGAGTGTCTCCCGCTCCACCCCCCACCCCCAGCTTCCCAGCCAGCTCACTGGGCCACTCCCGCCCAGAGACCCGGAAGCTGCAGCCTGAAACAGGTGAGCTCCTGAGTGGCTCCTGAATACAGATGCATTTCACATCGCAGGGGCTGGAGGAAGGGCGTCTGCAGGACCCACCCACATGATTATTCTGTTTTGAACGTTTATTAATAGAACAATTTAATTTTCTAACTTAAACCTCTTCACTCACATACAACTACTTATCCTTCTCTCGGGATCTTTTAAAATATAATCTGAGTATAAGCATCATTTTTATCAACTGAAGCCTTTATTTTAAACAAACAAAGAAAACAAAACCAAACAAAAAACTTTGCTATGGAATAATCAGAAATGCAGACTTCCCCGGTTCAGGAGACCTGTTGGGGGGAGGGGAGGGCGTTGAAAGGACTGTCCTTCCCGTCCCAGAGTAGCCGGGCCAGAGCTGGAAACCTCAGGTTCGAGCAGCATGCAGCTGCTTGCAGCTTCAGTGGGAGGAGGATCCCGTGGTCCCCTTCCCAACCTCCCCCGACTCCCAGCCCAGCTGAGATGCTGAGTTCATCAGCTATGGGAAGGCCACTCAGCTGCAGTGGCAGAGAAGTCCTGGGTGCAGGCCCAGTGCCAGGCGGGACCAGTTAAGCCCAGCCCACTTGTCCTGGCTCCCCAGGATTTGGCAAGGCCATGGGACAGACAGGCAAGAGCTGGCTTTCCGACAGGCAAAGGTGCGGGGCTCTGGGGGCAGCTCTGACCTTGAGGAGCCAATGGAGGAATGCAAGTTTGAGGCCAGACACTACAGCATGCAGGAGGGGACAGGAAGGGTGGGGGAAAGAGACAAGGACCCCAGCCCTCTTCCCATAAGATCCTCAGGCAGCTGGGAAAGCCAGGAGACTGACAGATGGGCCTGCTCAGAGGGTTTCCTCTCGGGCAGACAGAGAGCAAGGGCTGCAGATGAGCCCAGAGATCCCTCGAGAAGCTTGAGGGGATGCATTGATGCTTCTGGGGCATCTGGGTGGCTTTGGGGGCTGAGAGGCCAAAGAGAGGACTGCTGTGAGGGGCAGTGCCCTCGTTCTGGAGAGAAGGTGGGGGAGATGCAGCAAGAGGGTCTTAGAGCTCCAAGCGGGACGGTCAGGTGCAGCAGAGAAAATACACCCCCTCGGCCAAATCGAAATTCTCTGTTTCTGCAGCAAAGGAGAAGGCATCTGAGCTGGGAAGAGTGTGAGAAGGCGGTGGAGGAAGGTTTCCTAAGAAAGTACCTCAGTGGTTTGGTCTATTGTCTACTCCAGAGTCACAGCCCTGATGCTCAGAGACAGTCCACAACTCTCTCAACACGCCGGGCCCCCCTGCCTTTCAGGTCATCGCCACTCCCATCGCGGGCTAGTGGCCCCTCAAACATGCCCTGCCCACTCCTCACTCAGGCCACGTCTACATGGGCCTCCCTTCCCCCCGCCCCAGAGCACACCAACTGGGGAGCCAAAGGGAGCCGTATGGTGAGTGACCTTGGAGGGCCGGCCTGAGCATGAGCCCCAGCCCCATCTGTCACCGGCTGATGGGCTTTGAACAAGTTACTTGACTACTGAGCTTCGCGTTCCTGTCTGCATGTGAGCCCTGCATCACTGTGTTCTCTCCTCATCTGTTTGCTGTTCCCGGGCACTAACTACCAGATGTGCTGCCCTGTGACCTCTCCTGTGTCCCATCTGCCCTCTGGAGTCAGCAGAATAGCTCTTGGCACCTCCACTGCACTTCCCAGGGCCCTGCTGCCTCTGGGGTCCCACAGGTTGGGGTGTCCCACCTGGGGACAGAGCCCTGGCTTCTGCATCCCTGCCTCCTGCAGCCCTTATGCAGCGATGAGCAAACAACTCATGGATGAGCTAGAGGCACAGATGGAGGG
Source organism: Murina feae (assembly GCA_004026665.1). Classification (NCBI taxonomy): domain Eukaryota; kingdom Metazoa; phylum Chordata; class Mammalia; order Chiroptera; family Vespertilionidae; genus Murina; species Murina feae. The sequence goes on from PVJC01015862.1 coordinate 4,348, forward strand.
ACTGCCTATTCTGGCAACTTCTTGGCGGAAGCGTTCAGACCAGAACAAGGAGGAAGTGACAATGGCTGGGTGGGGCTCCCCGGGCTGGAGGAGATTTGAAGGCAGGTGGGCACGGCCAATGGGGGCACCGCACCCAGGTGGGAGGAGCAGCAGGGGCCCAGATTGAGAGCAAGGGTCAGCAGGGGTGTGGCTCTGTCCCTGCCCCATCTCCCTCCCCACCAACTCTGGAGAGAGAGGCGCTTCTGGAGGCAGCATTGGCAAGCTCCGCAGCTGGCGGCTTCAGCAGGGCCAGGGGGAGCAGAGCCAGATGTTTAAGCTCTGAAAGAAGTTTACCAGAGCCCCCACCCCCAGCTCACCCCCATCCCCCCATGGCTGAGATGTGGCAGGGGATGGGGGAGATGGCTCTACCAGCTCCAGGCGGGCCTGGGGCAGCCTGAGCCCGGCCATCATGTGCGCTTTGGTTCCCTCTCCTGGAAGCGTGTGGTACACACACAAGGCTTGCAGTGGGTTTTACCCACATTTTAACCCTTTGCTTTTCCTCTTTTCTCTGCACCGTCCCTTCCTGGTAAATGACACCCTCAAACCGCAGGCACGCTTCAGCAATGACACCCGTTGTAGATACCATGAGAACCATCTCCCAAGCGCCATGAAGGGAAGGATGTACTGACACAATTCTATGTGTCTGACTCTGGGCAAATGTGAATATTTGGTCATTGAAATGTGACTCATTCACACTAGAAGAAAAAAATAGCTTCCCACGGTGTCTGAATACCTCACTTTTTTTGTTGTTAATGTCAATGTTTCCATTGCTTTTTAGAGAGAATAGAAGGGAGTGATGGAAGGGGAGGGAGGCAGGAAGGGAGAGAGAGAGAGGGAGAGAGGGAGAGGGAGAGAGAGAGAGAGAGAGAGAGAGAGAGAGAGAGAGAGATGGATGTGAAAGGCACATCGAATGGTTGCCTCCTGCGCACACCCCACTGGGACCAGGGATAGAACCCACAACCCAGGTACGTGCCCTTGACCAGGAATCAAATCTGAGACCCTTCGGTGAACTGGCAACCCTTTACTGAGCCACAGAGGCCAGGGCTATGTCACTGTTATTATTACATCTTGGGATGCATGGCTGGGGCCCTCAGAGTGTCTAACTCACCCACCAACCAAACGTCATGAACCTTTTCAGGGAGTTGATTGTAAATAAGGAGAGTGGGCCATTCATTCATGCAGTTAGTTAGGGTTTGTTGAGCACTGCCCTGTCCGAGCCTGGGGCCAGGGATGCTGGGGGCAGTGGAGCATTCTGCCTGTGAAACTGGGGAGACGTGGGGCTGGACCCCAGCTTTGCTTTCTGCAAGCTTCATGGCACTGAACAGGTTTTACTAAGCCTCAGTTTACTTGCTCAAATAGTAAGAGATGCCAGCATCTCCCTGACAACACTGGAGTGAGGATTAAATGAAATCATGTAGTAAGGAGCTCAGCTCTTAGAGCCCCCTGCTGCTCCTGATGTGTGGAGTGGCCAACAAGTCTGGGAATAGATGAGAATGCATAACAGAGGGCTTTTTGATGTTTGTTACAATCCTACATAATAAAAGGGCAATATGCAAATTGACCAAACAGTGGAACAAACCAGAACGCCTGTGACACCTCACCCTGGCCAGTCCCACCCCCAAAAGGGCTCCCTATCCGGGGGCCAGCTAACAAAAGGCCTGCAGCCCCTTGCCCCTGTCTGCCCTGCCCATGGTCCCTTGCCCTAGCCGGCCCACTCTTGATAGCCCCCATGAGGATGGGCTGCCTGGATCCTACCAGTGCACGAATTTGTACACCAGGCCTCTAGTATGTAATAAAATAATATCATCTCTGTTTCCAGACTTTCCAACCACGTGTTTGCCCTGCCCTTGGTGAGTGTTCAGTCTAGAACAGTGGTTCTCTAAGTGTGGTCTGTGGACCAGCGGTATCAGCATAACCCGGGAACCTGTTATGAAATGCCAATTCTCAGACTCTCTGAATCAGAAACTCGAGGGTGGGGCCAAGCTATCTGTCTGAACAAGCCCTCCGGGAGATGCTGAGGCACACTCAAGTCTGTGAACCACTGATCTAGGGAAAATGACCACGTGTAACGAGCAATTACAATTCAGGTGGGCTTCCCCAAAGAAGGGACGCCGCGAGCAGAGTCTTGAAGGAAGAGTTCAGTGTTCGCAGGCAGACACAAGTCCTGCTAGAGAAGGGATTAGCACGCGCAAAGGCTGGGAGGCACGGAAGGAGGTGAGTGTTGAGGGAACCACAGCCATTGGGTCTGGCAAACTGGGGAGTGTGGGAGGCCGGGCTGGAGAAGGCGGGAGCCAGATGATAAAGCCCTGATGGGTGTCTCAGTTTATCCTGGAGCTGGAAGCATGACAGGTTTTCAGTGGAGAATGAAATGACCAAATTTGCATCGTGGAAAAGGGCATGCTTTCAGCAGCATGGCCTGGAGCAGGAAGATACGGGTGGAGGCTGGCAGGATGATCCAGGTGAGGGCCCATGTGGGCATGAACCCAGGATGAGGAGTGGGTGGGCTGAGAGATACTTGAGAGAGCTGAGAGGCCTAAGGGGAGGGGCTTGAGCTGTCTCGGAGGGTTCTGCCGTGTGGAACGGCTGACGAACCTGGGGTAGGTGTTGACGATGGGAAGGCAATGAGTTCAGAACTGGATGTGCTCTAGACTGGTAGCTGAAGCAGAAGGTAGCTGGTAGCCAAAGCAGATGGACAAGAAGGGGAGGAAAGTGTTCCCAGGCAGAGGAACAGCAGATGCAAAGGTCCTGTGGTAGGAATGAACTTGGCATGATGAGGAAAAGGATGAAAACCACTGTGGCTGGCCAGCCCGTAGCAGGTGCAAAGCCGTTTGTGACTGATGAGAAGAGATGGTACATGTGCAAGTGCTCAGTCAACAATCCTGAGAGCCAGATGCACACAATCGAAAGCTAAGATGGTATCTTCAAGGAACAAAGGAGAGACGTCTTACCTGATGCAAAAAGGATTTGGGTTCCATTTCAGGGGGAAGCTCGGGCTGTGAGAGCCACGTGATATCACAACAATTTCCAAAACAGGTAATTTGTCAGATCATCTTTGGTGTTGATTTTGTTTTAAGAATCTGGTTAACTGTCAAGCTGGGGTAAGTGCTGGCGGGCCTTGGGGTGGAAATGGAAAGGTGACCCCATGGTATAGGCAGATGAGGATTTCAAAGAAGACAGGGAGGGGGAGGAAAAAAGAGAGGCCCCTTCCCCTGGTTGGGCAGAGACCTGCTCTGGGCAGCCGCCTTCCTACCAGGCCTGCAGAGTCTGAGGCCAGGCTAGACGGAGAGGCCCACAGGCCCGAGCATGCCGAGCCTCACCCACGGGAGCAAAGCCAGGCCCCAGCCTGGAGGTGGCGAGATCCAGGCCAAGGCAGAGAGAAAGGAGTCCGATGGGGTAGACGTGGACCACCCGAGGCCCAGAGAGCTACTTCCACCGTTACATTGAGGGTGGCCCTTTCAGCTGCTGAGAGCATGAGCTATCCCAGCCCACCAAGGGGCTGACCAACCCACTGGACACACACAGAGCACGGGATACACACCTGTCACTGCCAAGGCCGCAATGCCCCCTTCAGGAGAGCAGGAGTAAGGGAAGCAGCCCGGTGGCCCCCCAACCTGCCAGTGTGTGCACCCCACTCAGCCTTCCCCTCCCACCAGCTCACTGCCTGCCTCTCGTGGCAGCCAGTGCGAATCTCCTTCCTCGGACCCTTTGTCCTGTGTCTAGAGCAGCCTTTCCTCAGTTAGCCATCTCCCTCCCACCTGTGTAGCCGAACCCAGTGCTCCACCCACCCCACCCTACCTTCAAAAACTTCCCACGATTGACACTGGTTCTCGCAAGCCAACATCAACACACACAGAAACACACGCCTCACACACATGCACACACATGCACTCACACCCATCTTTATCTGCAGATCGTTCGGAAGCCGTGACACCTCCTGGCGACCAAGAGGCCTCCGCAAAGCCCTCAGTGAGAAACCAGGCCCCTGAGCCTCCTCCCCTCTCAAGAAGGCACCAGTGACCAGCACAAAGGCAGGCCCGCCAGGGAGACGAGAGCAGGCACCACCTTACTCACTTGATGAAATACACGGCTCCTTCCCGGGTGGAATCCATCTCCCAGCCCCTGGGCAAACCTGTGAGAAAACACAAGCACAGTCACCCTCCTGCCCTGCTCAGCCCCACAAGCCCGACCTGCACCCAGGGGGGTGGGCGCTGAGAGAACCAGGACAGTTCGGGTAAGCCAACAGTGTTCAAACCAGAACTGCGCCTTTATTTACTTATTTATTTTAATCCTCATTCGAGAATATTTTTCCATTGATTTTTAGAGCGAGTGGGAGAGAAACGGAAAGACAGACCGAAGTTGATGTGAGAGAAACACATTGGTTGGTTGCCTCCTGCACGAGCCCCAACCAGGGCCTGGGCTAGAGAGGAGCCTGCAACCAAGATGCGTGCCCTTGACCGAATCGAACCCAGGACCCTTCTGTCCACAGGCTGACACTCTATCCACTGAGCCAAGCCGGCTGGGGCCATTTTACCCTTTCTGTCCATTATTCTTATCGGTCTGTTTCCAGCCCATACCAATGAGTAGGGACCGAGTGAGTCGTCACCTCCCAGGATTCGCTCATTCATTCAGCAAACTTTTATCAAGCATCCCCTCTGTGCAGGGCTCTGTGCCAGCCCCCGGGGTACGGCAGTGAACACACAGGGGGTGGCCGGGGAGGGTCCTCAGGATCATCCCACGGACTGTTTACATCACAGCCTCGGACGCTGGCGCCAAGGATGGGTCACCTGCCCAGGCCTCACAGATAACGAGCGCCCAGGTCGCTGTTTTACTCCCAGCTCTGCTGCTGACAAGACCCCGAGGACCTAGGAAATCAGTCCCGGGAAAACAGACTTTTAAACAATTTTCTAATAGCACTTCTGAAAAAAATTGTCCGTAGGAAATGCTGAGTGGAGAGTCCCAGACCCGCCGAGGGAGCAAGGACTGCATAGCTGAGGAAGCTGACTTTGGCCCAGAGGTGCCTGGGCAGTCCCCTGGGCGGCTCGGCCACCCGTCTCTGAGTGACCTGTGTCATCCTGCCCGCCTTTCCAAAACAGCTCCTGTGGTGGCATCCTGTCTCCCCAGCGAACAGGGCTCCTCCACCCCCTACAGGGGTGGAGCAGTCTTTTGAGAAACCTGAGGCAGGATCTGGGGGCGATCATTCATTTTGGGGGGCAAGAGGCCCCTGGCTGACATGTTGGCAAACAGGTGCAGGTTCTTTTGACAAGAGTGCCATCTTTCTGGTCAGTCCAAATGCCCGAGGTTTTATAAAAGACTAGAGGCCCAGTGCACAAAAATGTGTGTGCTAGGGTGGTCCCTCAGCTTGGCCTGTGCCCTCTCACAGTCTGGGACCCCTTGGGGCATGTCCACCTGCTGGCTTAGGCCTGCTCCCAGGGCGATCGGGCCTAAACTGACAGTCAGACATCCCTTTGGGAGCCCGGGAGCCCTCGGGGGATGTCCACTTGACAGCGGGGAGCAGGCCTAAGCTGCAGTCGGACATCCTTAGCACTACTGAGGAGGCAGAGAAGGCTCCCACCACCACCACAGTACTTTAAGCTGTTAGCCTGGCTTGTGGCTGAGCAGAGCTCCCCCTGTGGGAGTGCACTGACCACCAGGGGCAGCTCCTGCATTGAGTGTCTGCCCTCTAGTGGTCAGTGTGTGTCATAGTGACCAGTCATTCCCAGTCATTCTGTTGTTAGGGTCAATTTACATATTACCTTTTTATTATATAAGATAGGTCTGAATCTCTCCAGCCATATTGTCAGTTGGGTTCTTTGTACAAAGTGGAGAGCCCCGTTATTATTCATTCATTGACTCACCCCTATTTATCAAGGGTCTATTTCCATAGTTGCTGCTGTGGGTAGTGCTGCTGCTTCAGCACAGCAGGGCAGTCAGCAGGCCCATCTCCCCTCCCAGGACTCGGTCCAGAGAAATAACAGCAACAGCTATCCTTTAGCGAGTGCTTCCCTCCTCTGAGCTAACATCTCACCACTATGAGCACATTCCCTCTGCACAGCAGCATTACATAATAGGCATCGTCCTGAACATTTTTACAGATAAGAAACCTGGGGCCCAGAGAGGGTAATCAACTCGCTTAAGGTCACACAGGAAGTGTCAGAGCCGGAATGTGAGCCTGGTCTGCTGCTTCCAAAGCTCACATTCTTTCCTCCGTGCTGCTCCATAAATGCCACTTGTTCCCTCTGTCCCTGTGGGAGGACCTTGCCATTCAGAAGGGCGTGGGTTGGCAGCCTCCCCAAGTAGAGGGATCCCCACTGGGTCAGAATCATAAAAAATCCTGCCACTGTGATGGGCCTGGGAAAAGGGCCAGGGCGGATGATGTCCCCTGCCTCTTCCAGCAGTTTCCCTCCACACTGCCCTCTCTGCCTGGGCAACACCAAGAGTGCTTATATTCTCGTCCAGGCGAAGTGCCCACTGAGCCAGCTGCCCTCCCAGCAAGCTTCAGGGGCACCTTAACCCCTTCCCAGCCTTGGACCACCAGGTGGCTACAGCCAAAATGGAAAGAATTGGCTCATAGGCTTTTATTCATCTTCCAGTCCTACCTAGAGTCCTGATAAGTGGGCGGACTCAGACTGGAAACAGCTGAAGCACAGAAGAAAACAGCCCTGCCTCGGGGCAGGAGCCTGCTGTCTGTAATAAACACAACCGTGACAATAACAACAAGTCGCCTCTGCTGATAGTGACTCTTGGCGCACTTTGTGCTACAGCCTTTGGAGGTTCACTCCCTACCCCCATTCTACAGATGAAGAAGGCGAGTCCTGGAGAAATTAAACCACTTGCTCACGGCACAGTAAGGGAAAGCAGAGTTGAGGTGGGGGCTCAGGTCCCTCTGCCCCTACATCGTACGCATTTAACCCCGATTCCCCTTTACTTATGTGCCTCGAGCCAGGGACTTCCTCTCTGCTCTTCAGTTTTCTTTTTCTGTATTATTACTATTATCATTGTTATTATTACTCACTAAATGTACTGGGGTGACCTTATACTAGGACCCCTTTTTCCCGCCACCCGTTTTCTTACTTTAAAATGAAGGACTTGGACTCCAGGATCCCTTCCAGCTATAAAACCACAATGATTCCAGCCTGGAATCTAAAAGAAAGCAGGCTGCGGGCAAGTCAGCAGCTTAACCCAGTGTGCCCCGCAGTGCCACCGTGCCCCAGGGGGGCCCCAGACGCTCAGAACCACGCGCCTGCTCTGTGGTCAGGCCGAGGGCTGGAAGGCCCCTGTGCACGGGTCTCTGGTTGCTCACTTGGAGTCCCAGCAGGCCTTCTGACTCTCCCTGCGTAACCTCTTCACTTTAGACTAAAATCTCTGCCTGTGCGCGTCCCCCCTTTCATACTGGCCTGGCTCTTCCCCAGGGGCTGGGAATGGAGTCTGCTCCATAGTAAGCAGTCAGGGTTGGCCCTGCCCCCTTTTCTTTAAGGTTTTCCCAACGTGAAGGAGTTCCTACCAGTCACGTGGGCTCTTTAAATGACGCTTAATTACCATTTAAAATGCAGTTCCTCAGTCATGCTAATCATTTCAGCTGCTCGGCAGCCCCTGGCTGGTGGCGCCTACATTGGCAGCCCCCAGAGAGAACAGCTCCATCCAGCATCATGTTCCTGGGTCCAGCTCAGGGGGCCTGGCCCCTGCCCGGGGCAGGGGCGCTCAGGATGAAGGGGATTTGCTGCCTGCGCGGGAGGTGGGAAAGGAGCAGACCCTTTGTTCTCGTTCTCAGAGGTCTTCCCCGTATGCTAATTGTAGAGCGGAGGCTGGGGAAGACCCCAGAGTGAGCATCCACCCTCCCGCAAGGTCCCCCAGAGGGTGGACGGAATGTTCCGCTGGGTCCATCCATGGAGAAAGGAAAAGTCAGAAGCAAAGTCCTACTGTCACCTCAAGCTATTGAGTCCTTTTACTTTTTCTTAAAAGCTTGTTTTCTTTTTCCATCACCATTTAGCCCCTCTAGGCCCTCCATCCCCCATCACGGCAATCACCACACTGCTGTCCGTGTCCACGAGTTCTCTCTCTTTTTTTTTTCTTATTTGCTTAAACCCTCCACTCCCCCCACCAGCCCCCTTCCCCCAAAGCTGTGTGTCTGCTCTCTATGAGTCTGTCTCTATTTTGCTTGGTAATTTGGATTGTCCATTAGATTCCACATAGGAGTGAAATCATTCGGTACTTGTCTTCCTCTGACTGGCTTATTTCACTTAGCGTCGTGTTCTCCAGGTCCCTCCATGCTGTCGCAAAGGGTAACATTTTCTTTCTTTTTATGGCCGAGTAGCATTCCACTGTGTACATGTGCTTGTCATCTGCTTCCTTTTCTGTTGCAAAAAAGGGGCAGATGAGCTTCTTACCTGGGCTGGAGCAGTAGCCACTCTGGATGGGTGATTTCGTACCAGGGTGCACCCAACTGGTTGACTTTTCCTCATCACTATAGAAAACCAGTAAGAAAATGTCAGCTTCAAGAGACCTGCCTCCCAGTTCACATCAACAGACACCTGAGATGTCTGGGATAACTGTCCCATCCCAGACACCTGAGATGGAGCATCCACATTCCATTCATTCATCCACTCATTCATTCATTCATTCACTCACATTCACAGAGCATTTACTGAGCAGGTGCTGAGGATTCAGAGAGGAACACTGTCTGATCCCTGACCCCAAAAAGACCAACACATAGAAAGATAGCAGCATAATAGAAGGCCGTATGTCAATTGCACCTCAATGTTCAACGATCAGATTACATTGTGATGTGAGAGGAAGCATAAACCCTGTTACAGCTGAGCACAGTGCTGTCCTATCACAGAGAAGGAGCACTAACTGGGATGAAGTTGAGACGAGGAACAGCACGAGGGCTTCGCTGGGGAGGTGACATCTGGGGTGACGGTAAAGTCATGTGGGAAGAACAGGGAAGGTCCTTAAGTGGCAGCTCCTCACGGATAAGGAAGGAGGAGGCTGGTGAACCAGCGATGCTTGGGTGGCTATAGCACCATCTATTTTCATTCACAACATTCCCTCACATTAGGAATTTTGCAGATGACGAATGTGAGGTGCAGTCATTGGCCCAAAGCCACACCATCCATCCGTGATGAAGCCAGGATTCAGACCCAGATCCATACCCGATAAAACCTGAGTTTTTCTAATACCTTCCTCCCAGCAGAGTGGGCTCCAAATCCTCAGTGCAGATCCTCTAGGCTCTAGCCGAGGATCCGAGGACAGATGACCCGTCGATATTTCTCGGCCCACATCAGCCAAGTGGCACTGCCTTCTCCCAGACGTTCTTGGCCAATCCAAGCATTTGGAGGAGAGGGCTCTCAGACCTCCTGTGTCATCCAGGTTATGAGCTGGGGGGTCCTTGGGGCCCAGGACACTCAGTGCTTTTAAGCTACAATTAATACTTTAACACAACAAACTCTATTCAGAAGGGCTCGCAAATGTTTAGCGAAGCAAGATATATAATAAACTGCACATATTTAAAACGTCTGGCTAATTTTAAAGTTTTAACATACTATACACTCATGAAACTACCACAAAAATAAAGTGAATCCCCCCCCCAGTTTTCTTTTGCCCCGTGGTAATTCCTCTCTACACCCCCTACTCTCCTCTCCCCACAGCTTTTGCTGACATTCCCCTCCCGCCAGCAACAAGGCTGCTTCCTGTTGCTACAGGTTAGTTTTCATTTTCTAGAGTTTCTAGACCAGCAGTTCTCAACCTGTGGGTCTCGATCCTTTTGGGGGTCGAATGACCCTTTTCCCAGGGGTCGCCTAAGACCATCCCGCATATCAGATATTTACATGACAGTTCATAACAGTAGCAACATTACAGTGATGAAGTAGCAATGAAAATAATGTTATGGTTGGGTCACCACATGAGGAACTGTGCTTAAAGGGCCAGGAGGTTGAGAACCACTGTAATCTAGAGTATTATATAAGTGAATCATAAAAGCTAGACCCGTTTGTTGCTTTCCTTCTTTTCTTCCTTCCTCCCTCCCTCCCATGTGGTAGCAGGAGTTAATGGTTTGTTCTGTTTCACTACTGAGTAGTATTCCATCGTAGGATGTACCATGGTGTGTTCCCCTACTCGCTTGTTGATAAACCTTGTGGTTGTTTCCAGTTTGGGGCCAGTACAAAGGAAGTTGCTAGGAACATCCAGGTCCAAATCTTGGTGTGGAATAAGCTTTCTTTTCTCTTGACTCCACTAATTTTCCCCTGAGTTTGGACACCCTCTGCATGAGGAGATTCCCCAGCTCACCCACCCATCTAGAGGAGAGGAGAGAAGGAACAAAGTGACTGTTCTGGTGGCCAGGGGACCCTGGAGACATTGGGCGCCCTCAGGGATGACCTCTGGGCTGGGCTTTGGTCCTGGGAGGCAATGGGAGAGGCGGCTGAGGAAGGGTAAATCCAGCCAGCGCTGGATTGTAAGTGTGAGGGGACATTTGTTCTTGTGCCTCCTCTCCTGACACTTTCTGGCCCCTGAACCCTCTCCTGCTCTCACACTGTCAGCTCCTTCAGCTTGCCCGGATATCATGAATAATCATGAGGTCACCGAGGTGGGCACAGCCCCACCACACCCTCAACTTCCTCTTCCCCTGGGCCCTCCCATGTCAGCCCCTGGCCCAGAACAAGGCAGTCACAGACTATCTCCACTACAGCTTTGGGCTGATGGGGGACCTGTGGAACGGGTGGGTTGATGTCACTGCAAATCCACAGTTTCCAAGCTTAGCTGGGCCCTAGAATCTTCTTCAGGGGCTCCAGTCAGTTGCCATTTGCCGATTGTTCTACGACTTTCCCTCCAACCTCAAGTCTCACATCTGCCTCTCTCCACCCCACCCCCACTCACCCCTTCTCAATGGATATCCTATCTCTTATTTCACACAAAAAATAGAAAGCATGGACAGAAGCTTTCCTAGTGAACTTAACCACCCCATCTCCCAAACGTAGTCATGTTCCCACCCATCCTTTCATACGATGGAGAAGAGGCTGCCTCCTCCACTAAGGCGAATCCCTCTGCCGAGGGGGCAGTCACCACCCTCTCCTATCTTTTATACAATCGTATTCTATTGGTCATCTATACTCTAGTGAAGATTGGTATCCTCAGCTTCCTTCTCCCTGTCAGGTTCTCACTCCTCACTGTATTCCTCACTTCTGTTCGTGTCTTCCACGGTCTGATCCTCAGCCTCCCTCTGTGCTGCCTCCTCCTCCAGCTCCTGTCTCATGCTCCTCTTCTTAGTGACCAAACATTCCTCTTGGAAATCGGTCCCTCTACTTGTCCCCACTTCCTGGTCTCCCACTCAGCAATCCCTGCAAGCTGGTTGTGTTTCAAGCCCTCCCCTGAAACCACATTCCTACTGGTCATTAAAGACCCCCGCAGTTCCTAAACCCAGTGGACACTTGTGACTTCCCTACTGACTCTTCCTTCTTCCTAACATCCTTCTTCCTCACCTTCTGAGACAGCACCCGCCCCTGGCCCTGGTGCTGTGCACCTCTGTGACCCCTGGTCGTCTGCTCCATCCTCTCTCCCCTCTGTCCTTTCCTTAAACATGGGTGCTGCCCGAGTGCCTTCTCTCTCACACGCTCCTGGGTGGCTCACTCTCACATGACTCTCCGGACTCTCCAGCCCAGGCCTTTCTCTTCAAGCTCCGTCCTATTAGACGGCACCTCGTGAATATCCCACAGGGACTTCAAGTTTGGAATTTCCCCACTGAACTTATCTCCCTTAAAATCTGTTCCTCTTCCCCCACTCCTGATCTCTGCCAACCTGAAGTAAACAATTCTGAGATTTATCTTCAAGTCTTCCTTTTTCCGCCCTTCCCCAACATTCAGGCACCTCTCCCTCCCCTTCCCTTCTGTTCTCACTATCCTAATTCCGTTCCCCATCAGCTGGACTTCAGCAATTGCTTCCTAACTGCTCTCCACCCTCAAGTCATCTTCCGCCCATGCAGCTGCCAGAGGGAGCCTTTTACAATGCAGTTCTAACGATGCTAATCCTCTATTTCAAATCTCTGGTTTCCCTTCACCTACAGAATCAGGTTCAGACCCCTTATCCTACCACATCTTCTGCAACCTCCACTCCATCTCTAGGGACCGCTTCATGTCCTAGATAACCTGTGGCCTGGCACCCATCATGCTCTCCTTCCCATAGGCCTCTGCTTCAGGGCTCCTCTCATTCTGCTCTCTCTCCTCTCAAAGCAGCTCAAATGTTTCCTCCTCAGAGAACATTTGTTTTTTCTACGTTGTATTCCTGGAGCACCATGAAAACACCTCTAGAGTGTATCCTATTATTTCCTAAGTATTTATTTTCATTTTCTTCCTACCTTCTTCACGAAAAAAAGACCTGTGGTTTTTTTTTCCTTTTTTCCCCCTTTTTTCTTCCTTATCTCCAATGCCTAACCCTACAGCAGAAAGGCAGTGGATACTCAATAAAAGAAGAAGAGAAGCGCAGCCGGTGTGCTCAGTGGTTGAGTGTCGACCTATGAACCAGGAGGTCATGTTTTGATTCCCAGTCAGGGCACATGCCCAGGTTGTGGGCTCAATCCCCAGCATGGTGCGTGCAGGAGGCAGCTGATCAAAGATTCTCTCTCCTCACTGATGTTTCTCTCTCCCACTCCTTTCCTCTCTGAAATCAATAAAAATACATTTAAAACAAGAAAGAAAGAAAGAAAGAAAGAAAGAAAGAAAGAAAGAAAGAAAGAAAGAAAGGAAGAAGAGAAGCTAGAGGCAAATGAGATTGGGAAGAACGGTGAGAGAGTCAACTTGATCCTTCATCAGAATAACTAAGGAACTTGTGGAAATTCAGACGCCCAGGCTCCACCCCAGGCCTTCTAAACACCTGCATCAGGGTCAGCCTTTTTCATAATTTCCTCGGGTGATTCTTATGAGCAATAAAGTCTCAAACCAGTGACAGTAGAAACTCCAGTTTTAATACGGGGGGATTTCCGTTATTTAAGAATCTAACCCAGGATCAAAAACTTCAATGGCGGTCATTTCTAAGATAATCTAATTGCAACCTCAATTATGATCATAGTGACGATGATTACAGAAGAGAGGCGCCTCTACAGCAAGTGAGGAAACTGAGGAACACTAGAGGGAACTCACTGGCCACCTGCACAGCCGGGGAAGGGGAACGGCTAAGGTCAGCAGACACCGGCCTGAGTCCGAGCTCTGGGAACCAGTGGCTTTATCTCAGACGAGTACTCTCCCCCCGAGGACCTCGCTTCCCCATCTGAAAACCGAGGCGTGCCATCTGAGGTGCCCCCGGCTCTCCTGTTCTGAGGGGCTCGCCCGAGGAAGGGACAGCTCGCCCTGGGTGGGGAACAGTTCCGGATGCTGCGCTTGTAGACTTGCTGTATTCTCGGGAGATTTCTCTCCTGGCAAAGCATGACTATAGTACCAACGGCCAAAATAGCACCAGCGGGGCCACTCTGTTATAATGAGAGTATGCCAAAGCCATTTCGGTTTATGGAATTAATGTAACAGTGCTAATATATTACCGCGAGCAGCAGAAGCTCGCTCTCTGAAGAATGCTGATGGACTGTGGGCATCCCCTCCCTCCTCTGGACCACAGCCTCAGAAAGAAGCAGGAACGAGAGGCTGCAGGCCTGGGGACACTGAGTCCTGGGGTGAGGAAACGCCAGGACCTGGACGGTAGGCGCAGGGTCCTCTGATTTTGTCACTTAGCCCAAGTCTTCCCTTAAAGGAGGGGGGTGGGGACAACAAAGAAGGAAAGAAAGAACTCAGCCCTGGCCCGTTCAGTGGACGACACAGAAAAGGAAAAGCTGCCGGCTGGGCCCTGGGTCCAGCCGTCCTCCCCTTCGGGTCTGAGACGGGAGGAGGGGGAAGAAGGAGGGGGAAGGCCGGCACCTGCCCTGCCTGGCCCTGCCCTTCCAGCCCTCAGGAATGCTGAGTCTGTGCTGGACTTTGATCATCCAGGAAAAGGCGGGAGATGCATTCAAATGGGCATGTGATAAACTTCTTAGTCATGCCCTGTCCCAGCCCCTGCTCCCCCTGCCCTCCCAGCCGCCCCCAGCCCCGCCACCTTTCAAGTTCGACAACTTTAAAGAAACAAGAAATCAACGCGAAAGACAACATACTTGATAAAGAAGACTCTCCCACCGGGGTCAACTCCGTAGGTCCACCGGCCCAGCAAGTCCAGCCAGTCGGGCTCATCGGCCATCTCCGTGTCTCGCTGCCCCCCTGGCTCTCCAGCCACCCGGGGGGCTGAGCTGGCAGGGGCCCCCCACCAGCAGCCCCCACTTTCTGCTCCTCCTGGAGGCAGGGATGGGGCGGGGAGGGGGTCTGAGGTAGGTGCAGCCCCCGCTGACGGCGTCCGTCCCTCGGGTCCGGGCAGCGGCCCCGGCCTCTCCCTGAAGGCAGCTGGCCGCCAGCCGGGCAGCAGGAGCCGGCAAGGCTTAACCCTCGCGGGGCCGAGCGAGCTCCACGCCGCTCAGCCCGGGCGGGCGCCACCTGCCTCCTGCGCGAGCCGACTCCTCTCGGGGCGCCCGTGAACTTGGGGACTGGAGGCCGGCGCGGGCGGGCCGGGACGCTCAGGCTGGACCGCTCAGCGCCGCTCCAGGGCCCGTCCCTCCGTCCCTCCGTCCCTCCGTCCCTCCGGTCCTGGCGGCCGAGCAGGGAGCAGGTTGCTGTGCGAGCCGAGCCGGGAGTGTTCCTCGCCGCCCAGCGCCCAGCCCGCACTTGAACCTGCGGCGGGAGGGGGCGGAGCCAGGGCGCCGCCTCCGAGGTAATTCACAGCCAGAAGGAGCCGCAGCCTGCAGGTCCCCAAGTCCAGATGCGCGGAGCCAGAACCAGTTGGGCGTAAAGCTAGGAATCACGAACTGGGGGAACATGCCCAGCCACTAAGCGGAGAAGAGGACTTGGTCAAACCTGGTTATACTTGGCGGGAGGTAAGTAGAGGGACAAAGGTCAAATGCAGGGGAGGGTGGTGGCTTGGGTGTGGGTAGTAAGGGGCCTCCTCTGGCTCAGATGCCAGCCTCATTAGTCAAGCTAGTCCTCACCTTTCTTTCTGAGCACTTCCTCCGAGAAGCCTGCCGTGATTAAGTGGAATCAGAGGAGAACTTAGAAAGACACTCGGAAGCCAACAGCTTTTTTTATGTGCCTTCCCCCAAACTTCCAGGAGAAAAGGAAAAGGAAAGAAGAAGCAGAGGAGGAAGTGTGCGCTGTGCATGGAACACAGGCTGCAAGCATCCAATACGGGCGTGTCAAAAATGCCGCTGCTGGGGTCCACGCTCGGCCGTCTCCGGTCTGTGTCAAGGCTGGACTCCCCTGGGCTTCAGTGCGGTGCACACTGTTTTCCGTCCATGTGTCAGGTCCAGGGGAACAGACAAGGGGAGAGACACCTGTGTTTAGAGGAGGCAATGTGTCCATAGCAGTTTGCAAGCACCTGTGGCGTGGCCATCCTTGCTGTGAGCACTGTGAGGGATCTGATCCCTGTTCGGCCCAGGTAACTCCTGCTCACCCTGCAGTGTCCGCCCAGGTGTCACCTTTCCCAGGAAGCCATTCTTGACTCCACCCCAGACAGATTTATGTGTCCATCCTCTATGTACGAGGCAGCCTCGTTAATAACCCTATAGTGGAACTTATCGCACCGTGATGCAATCCTTCATGTGCTCATCTATCCCCTTCCCTGGGCTGTGTGCTCCTCCGGGCAGGGCCTCCACCCCATTCATCTGTCTAGCTCCAGTGCCTACCTGGGGGCACCCAATTCATGTTTGATGAATGACTGATACTGGCATAACTGGGACCTTCTTTAGGGTCCTGGTGACATCAGCAACCTCGGGGGGTGTGGGAGAGAGCTTTCTGGAAAAAGCAGCAGCTAACGAACCTTACAGGCATCCCAGATTCTCAGCCTGGCAGGTATAATTGCATGTGCATCTGAGAGACAGTGAAGCTAGAGACGCCTCAGAAAGCATCTGTCCAATCCTCTTGTTTACATGTGGGGGGCTGCAGAGCACAGAAGGGGAGGTGCCAGTTAAGGTCACTGAGCAAAGTGGTAAAGAGAAGGATCTGCCCACCACAGTCCCTGACCAGAGCTCTTTCCATTAGATCGCTCTGCTTCCAACACAGGAAATTCACCCTCCCAGTGTATATACAGTTCGATTCCTGTGTGCAAGGTGTAAGCTGAGTATGTTCCCTGGCTGCAGAAGAGGAGCAGAAATCGTGACTCCCAACTCTTCTTGCCCTTCTCACACCCTACGGTTTCTAGTAGAAAAAGCAGGCCCACACCAGAGACTCTACATGAGGATCTGTGCCGCTTAGTTCCTGAACTGGGGAGGGAGGCAGGCTAAGGGATTAGACTCCTCGCCAGTCCGCAGGCCCCAGCCTTGTGAAACACCTGTAAGACTAATCCCACTGATAAAGCACAGAGCCACCTGCCCAGCCCCAGTGATATCTGAAGATCTGAATCCAGAATTGCTGCCACGATGCCTCCAGGGAAAATACCAGCAACCAGTGAGTTCCCGGTCCAACCTGAGCAACCAGAAAGGGCAGCTGCTTGGGCTGAATGTGGGTGGAAATAGGGGACAAAATGACATCTATTTGAAAACATGTAGTCCGCTGTTGTCTTCTCTGAGGAGTAGGAACTCCTGTTAATTTAGTCACAAGAGTTTTATCTTGTTTATCTCTAATGTAGACTGGTTCCTACGACCATTTACCTAGTCAAGAAAAGGTCAGTGGTTGAGATTTTGAATGTGTTTTACTCATTTGAATTAAGAAATCATATTTTTCTGTGGCATATTCTTGCCAGTGACTATTCCCGTTCGAGTTCTTTGTTTGTTAATCCTCACCCAAGGATACTTTTCCATTGACTTTTTAAAGAGAGTGGAAGGGAGAGTGAGAGACAGAAGCATCGATGTGAAAGAGACACATTGATTGGTTGTTTCCTCCATGTGCTCCGATTAGGGCCGGCCGGCAACCTAGGTATGTGCCCTTGACCGGAATTGAACCTGGGACCCTTCATTCCATGGGCCAATGCTTTATCTATTGAGCCAAACTCAGCTAAGGCTCCATTTGAGTTCTTGATTATGAACTATTATCAATATTAATACAGCCCTGGCCGGTTTGGCTTGATGGTTAGAGTGTCATTAAGAATCTTAATGAGATTATTCCAGATTATTTGGGTGGGCCCTAAATTTAATGACAAGTGTCATTTTAAGAGAAAGGCAGGCGAAGACTTGAAAAAGCAGAGGAGGAGGAGGAGGCAGTGTGACCACAGAGGCAGAGCTTATAGTGATACAGCGACAAGTCAAAGAATGTTGACAGTACCAGAAGCTGGATAAGGCAGAGAAATTCTACCCTAGAGCCTCCAGAGGGAATATGGCCCTGTCAACGCCTTGATCTCAGTCTGGCCTCTAAAATCTTGAGAGAATAATTTTTTATTGCTTTAGGTCACCCAGCAGCCATGGGAGATTGATACAGTACCTACAGGAAAATCATAACCTAATGGGAACTAAAATTAATATCTATTATTTTCACTTGTCTAATATCCAACTTTCCTTCTTCTGTTACTAGCCCCTCCCCCCCCCCCCAAGTTTCCTTTTGACATCTATCCTTCTGCCACTGTCAGCCCATGTGGATTGGATGAGCTGGCCCCACCCCCACCCCAGCTCCATTGGAGAATGGATACTATGGCAGATGTGGCTAATCTATTTCCCTGAACATAGTGATTGGCTCAGGAAGGACCACATGACTCACACCAAACCAATGAGATTCAGTTTTA
Source organism: Murina feae (assembly GCA_004026665.1). NCBI lineage: Eukaryota > Metazoa > Chordata > Mammalia > Chiroptera > Vespertilionidae > Murina > Murina feae. The sequence continues at coordinate 22,147 of PVJC01015862.1, forward strand.
AGAAGACCCCAGAATTCTTGGTAAGCCTTTTTTCTCTTGGATTTGAAGCTGGCATGTGTCATTGTGATGCTGCTGGGGAAGCCAATACAGAAAAAAGTGGAGCTAGAAGATGGAGACTGGCTCCCCCTTATATTCCATAAGCTCTAGAACCCAGCTTGCCAGAAAAGGCTCTACCCCTGGAATTTCAACTTGTTGGTGCAAATAAATACCCTTATTCACTTCAGCCAGTTTGAGTTGGGTTTATACACCTAACAGAAAAGTCTTGACCAATATAAACATCATATTGTCTAGTGACCCTGTTTCTTTGGTATAACCAGTTTCTTTGGGAAAGTCAATGAGCTAACCACCTGCATTTGTAGTGACTTGAGAATAGGAACTCATCTCTTCCAAGGAAACCACAATTTTAGATCAAGAAAGAGTCTTGGCCCTGGCTGGTTGGACTCAGTGGATAGAGAGAGCATCAGCCTGTGGACTGAAGGGTCCCAGGTTCGACTCTGATCAAGGGCACATGCCAGTGGGAAGCATGCGAGAGACAGCCGATGAATGATTCTCTCTCATCATTGATGTTTCTATCTTTCTCTCCCTCTCCCTTCCTCTCTGAAATCAATAAAAACATTTTTTTTTAATAAAAGGAAGGGTCTTAGTTGTCATCTAATTCAAAGCCTACATTTTCCCCCTGGAGAATACTGGAGAACTCTGGGGGAGTTCCCAGCGTTGTGGCAATTCCATGGTAGCGCTGGGACCACAACTGAGGTCTCCTGAAAACCTGACCCTTAGAAAGCTGTATTTCAAGGCATTTGCTTCATCATTTAATATATTTGGTGAAGAGACTCACATAGTCACAAGAAGATTATAACAGATTCCTCTGATCTATAGCAGAATAAACACAACAGTAATTTTTATTGAGAGCTGATGTTTAATAGTTATATTCATCCGCAACTAGGTCACAGGAACTAGGAAGCAAAGGAAGAGAAGGCAAGGGCCATGTCTGCTGGGATTAGATAAATGATGGTGTAAATATGGAAAAGCCCAGACAAACCCATTGCTTTTTAAAGTTGTGCTTCTGGAAGAGCTTGAGAGAAAAGGTTTTCATTACAAAACTATTGTACTAGTGTTGATAACCAGAGGATTGTAGAATGTGGAGGGTTCCTTACAGCCAGTTGAATTGGATTTGTTCCACAGACATTTATTGCGCACCTCCTGTGAGCCAGGTACTCTCTCAGGCATAGGGGATCCAGGAATGAACAAACAGAAAGTACCTGCTCTCACTGAGTTTACATTTAATAGGTATCAAAGATGAGTCGATGGAGTACAACTGAAGGAATAGAAGGGATAGGGTGCTGATGGAGTGTATTTCATGTATTCACATAGGGTGGATGGGAAAGGCCTGAGGAGAATGCCTTTGGAATAAAGACTTGAAGGAAGTGAGAGAGCACACCACGTGTACATGGGGGAAGCATGTTCCAGGCAGAGGAAGCAGTCAACGCAAAGGCCCGGAGGCAGGAACACCCTTGGAGAAACAGCAAGGAGGCCAGTGTAGCTGAAGCGAGTGAAGGAGGGAGAGTTGTAGATGAGGACCCAGGGAGTTAGCGAGGCTGATCAATCCAGGCCTTTGTAAGTAGATTGGCTGTTATTCTGAATGAGATGGAGGACTGCATGTGGGAGTGACATGATCTCCAGGACTTAGCTTTTTGAGAGGATTATTCTGGCTGCTGTTTGGAATGGGGTGGAAGCAGATTCCCGCTAGAAGTCTATTGCAATTATTCAAGCAAGACATGATGATGGCCTGTTCCTGGTGCTGGGGGGTAGAAGCAGTGAGAAGTGGCCAAATTCCCAGTATCTTTTAAAAGTATAACTGACAGCATTTGCTGATAGACTGCAATTGGACTGTGAGAGGAAGAGAGTTCAGTTGACCGCAAGGTATCTGACCTAAGCAACTGGTAGGACAGAGTTGCCATGGACAGAGATGGGTGTAGGCTGCAGGGAGAGCAGGCATGCCCGGGAGGATGGGGAAACACAACTTCAATTCTGAGCATGTTAGTAAGTTGGAGATGCCTGTGAGATACCCAGGTAGGATACCAACAGGGAAACTGGAGACTATCTCAGGAACAGAGATATGCATTTGGTGTGTTCAGTGATTAGAGTGTCTTAAAGCCATGAGGCTGGTTGAGATCACAAAGGAAATGAGTGTAGGTAGGGAGGAGGCGGAGATCAAGGGCTGAGAACTGGGACACTCCAACTTTTAGAGGTCAAGTTAATGAGGAGGAACCTGCACAGGAGGCTGAATAACAAGCAGCTAGTGGAGGAGGAGAAGAACAAGAGAGAGTAGTGTCCTGGAAGTGAGCCGCAAGTGTATTCACATCAGCCACAAGGAGAAGGCAGGGGTGAATGGGGCTTGTGCTCTAGAAGGGCTGAGGTTAGGGTGGGTTCTGTCTGAGCAGGAAGCGACTTGCACTCATCTGTGAAAGGGTGGAGAGACAGCTCAGGCTATTTTTAAGTTGGTCTGAGAAGGAGCCCGGGAAGATGATCATTTTGGCTAATGAGCCCTTGCTCAGTGAAGAGAAGTGCGCCTGAAATGTGCTTCCTTCAGCTTCATCTCCGAGTCTCTGCTCTGGCTTCTCCTGGGAATGGCGCCAGCCCGAGATGGCTGGCTGACTTTTCCTGCCAAAACTGTGTCAGGGAGCAGAGAGCTGGCACTGGCAACTGCCCGGAGAGGGAGGGGAGGAATGAAATTGTCAGTCATCAGCTCAGGACAAGAGATGCTGGCTGGGTGGAGCCCAGGGGGATAGCCCAGTCGTCAACGGGCTGAAATTTCTTCTCTGGATCTACAGCTTAGGCAATACTCCTTCTGACTGACTTTAAAGTGTGACCCGGGATTTTTCTAGAAAATGGCAGCTGGGGCTCGCTTTGGCACTTCCTGAAATTAACACAGCAAGCACTTTGGTTCAGCTTAGTCAATAAACATAAGGCACCAGCAGACCCTATCTGTATAGTAAAACTGTTCCAGCTCCTGGTTTAGCATCTTCCTCTCCATCCCTGACTCCCTCATTTTGGGTGCTAATGTTAATGAACTACCCACTGTCCTAACCTCACAATACTTATCCTCAACTCCAGGGATATTCACCTCCACTTCAATAAGTTGCTCACACCCAAGGCCATACCTTAGATTTTCTCATCGTTCAGATTTACTCCAATTTGGGAAACATAAACTCTAATATCCCACTTTCGAACCACAGTTGTGGTCTTTCTAACACCCCGATTCCTCTTTTCCCTTTACATGGTCCCTTGCCTTACACCTGTACCTTCAGCCTTTCAAATTTTTTCCTACTGTAGCCTGTTTCATTCCTGCGCTATTTGGCCCAAACTCATGGCCTTGCTTCATACCCTCACTAGTGAGTATCCTTGTTGATTTGTCTTCAGCTTTGTGCACACTGTTAAACTCTACTCTGGATTAATCTGTCCATCTTTTCTGCTCCTGTACCCAGGAAAGTATCCCACCAAGCCATCTGGAGAAATCCTAAACAAATGGGACATCAAACTAAACATTTCTGCATAGTACCCTAACTGCTTTGGCTCAGGGGAAAGAGCATCGGCCTGCGGACTGAAGGGTCCCAAGTTGGATTTTAGTCAAGGGCACATGCCAGGTTTCGGGCTCGATCCCCAGTAGGGAGCATGCAGGAGGATGATTTGGATGATTCTTTCTCATCATTAATGTTCTATCTTTCTCTCACTTCCTCTCTGAAATCAATTATATATATATATATATATATATATATATATATATATATATATATATATATATTTTTTTTTTTTTTTTTTTTTTTCCCCACAGCAAAGGAAACCATCAACAAAACAAAAAGACAACCTACTGAATGGGAGAAGATATTCATCAACTATACATCTGATAAGGAGTTAATATTTAAAATTTATAAAGCACTCATAAACTCAACACCAAAAAAAACCCCCAAACAATCCAGTAGTTAAAAAATAGGTAGAGGACCAGAATAGACAGGTCTCTAAAGAGGACATACAGATGTCCAATAGACACATGAAAACATGCTTAAAGACACTACTCATCAGAGAAATGCAAATTAAAATCGCAATGAGGTGTCACCTCACACCCTTAGAATGGCTACCATCAACAAATCAACAAACAAGTGTTGGTGAGGATGTGGAGGAAAGGGAAGCCTCCTGCACTGTTGGTGAGAATGCAGACCGGTGCAGCCACTAAAGAAAACAGTATGGAGATTCCTCAAAGAATTAAAAATGGAAATGCCTTATGACCCAGTCATTCCACTTATGCATATATATCCAAAGAAACTCAAAACACTAACTAAAAAAGAATAAATTCACTCCCATGTTCATTGCAGCATTATTTACAATAGCCTAGAATGGAAGTGCTCATCAAGAGATAAACCCTGGCCTGTTTGGTTCAGTGGATAGAGCATCGGCCTGTGGACTGAGAGGTCCCAGGTTTGATTCCTGTCACGGGCATGTGCCTTGGTTGCAGGCTTGATCCCCAGCCCTGGGCGGGCACGTGCAGGAGGCAGCCAATTGACGTGTCTCTCTCACGTCGGTGTTATATAATATTACTTGGCCATAAAAAAGAATGAAGTCTTGCTCTAGCCAGTTTGACTCTGTGGATAGAGCAAGTGTCAGCCTATGGACTAAAAGATTCCTGGTTGGACTCCGGTCAAGGGCATGTATCTTGGTTGCAGGCACCTCCTGGCCCAGGCCCTGGTCAGGGTGCATGCAGAAGGCAACCAACTGATGTGTTTCTCTCACATCGATTTTTCTCTCTGTCTTTCCCTCTTTATTCCACTCTCTCTAAAAATCAATAGAAAAATATCCTTGGATGAGGATTTAAAAAAAAAAGGAAAAGAATGAAATCTTATCATTTGCAACAGCATAGATGGACCTAGAAGGTAATATAATAAGTCAGACAGGGTGAGACAAATATCATATAATTTCACTTATATGTGGAATTTAAAGAACAAAATAAACGAACAAATAAAATAGAAGCAAATTTATTGTTGCAGAGAACAGACTGATGGTTGCCAGAGAACGGGGGGAGGGGTGCTGGGTGAAAAAGGTGAAGGGATTAGAAGTACATTGGTGACCTGGCCAGAGTGGCTCAATGGTTGAGCATCAATCCATGAACCAGGAGATCACTGGGCTTGATCCCCAGTAGGGGATGTGGAGGCGGCAGCTGATTGATGATTCTCTCTCATCATTGATGTTCCTATCTCTCTCTCCCTCTTCCTTCCTCTCTCAGATCAACAAATGTTGGTAGTTACAAGAGTTACAGCATAGGAAATATAGCCAATATTATAATAACTGTGTATGGTGCCAGGTGGGTACTTGAACTACCAGGGGAATAAGTGTGTAAAGTATATGATGTTCTAACCATTATGCTGTACACCTGGAAGGAATACAAAATATTTTGGAATGTAAACTTTAATTGAAAAATAAAATATAAAAATAAATTTCACAGGTCAAAAAAGCATAGGAAAATTAGAAAACATGTTGAACTAAATTAAAATGAAAACACAACATATAAATATGTTTGAGAAATAGCACTGGGTACTTATATCAGAAGAGAAAAAAGGATTTGAAACAGTGGTCTAAGCTTCACCTAAAGAAATTAGAAAAATAAAAGGGAATTAAATGCAAAGAATATAGAAAGAAGGGAATAGACTAGAAACCAGTGGACTAGAACACAAAACTCAGCAAAACAAAGCAAAAGGAAAAATAGAGGAAAACCAGTAAGACAAAAAGCTGGTTCTCTGAAAAGACCAATGAAATTGATAAACCTTTAGCCAGAATGATAAGGAAAAAAAGAGAGAAAACATAAATTACCAACATCAGAAATGAAAAAGAAGACAGCACCAATCCCATTGACAATACAAGGATGTCTGCTCTTACCACTTCCATTCGACAATGTACTAAATATCCTAAAAAAAATAATAAAAGGCATACAGATTGGGAAGAAAGGATCAAAGCTATTTTTATCTAAAATGTAATCATCTGTGTAAAAAATCTAAGGTCACAAGATGTAAGATCAATATACAAAAATAATTAGAAACTGAATTGAAAACAATCCAACTTACAATAGCATTTTAAAAATAGGAAATATTTAGGGATAAAGGTAACAAAATCAGTATATTGAAAACTACTAATATTGCTGAGGGAAATTTTAAAAGAACCTAAAAAATGAGGAATATACTAGGTTTACGGTTTATGAATCAGAATACTCAATATTGTTAAGATGTCAACTGGTCCTAAATCCATCTGTAAAGTCAATGCAATCTCATTCAGTAGCTCAGCAATTTTTTTGTAGTATGAATAAGCTAGCTCTAAAATTCAACTATAGATGCAAAGGACCTAGAATAGCCAAAACATTTTCTTTTTTTGCAGGGGAGGAGGTGGAGTGATTTGAAGACTTACTATAAAGCTACAGTAATCAAGTATGGTGTTTATGTAAGGACAAAGATACAGATCAATGAAATAGAACAGACGATCCAGAAATAGACTTGAATATACTGGTCAATTGATTTTTAATAAAGGTGTTAAGGTTATTCAATGGAGAAAAGACAGTCTTTTCACCACGTGAATATCTATGTGCAAATCCCTTTATACCATGTATAAAAGTTAACTCCAAATGGATCATGGACTTAAATGTCAGAGTTAAAACTATAATTCTTCCAGAAGAAAACAGCAAAAATATGTGTGACCTTGCATTAAGGATGAATTTCTGTGATGGGATAGAAAAATCATAAATCACGGAAGAAAAATATTGGAAAATTTGGCTTCTAAAAATTTTTTTAAATTTGCTCTTCAAATGACACTATTGTGAAAGTTAAAGAACAAGCCACAGACTAGAGAAAATACTTACAAAACACTTACATAATAAGGTACCTATATCTAGAATATATTAAAAACCATACACATACAAACAAACGACTTGGTTTTAAAAAACAGATAATAGATCTAAACACATACTACACCCCAGAAGATATTTGCAAAAAGTTATATGTTGCAAATAAACATATAAAAAGATGTTTCATATCATTAAACATCAAGGAAATGCAAATTTACACCAAAATAAGATGTCATTACCAATTCACTAGACTAGCTAAACTTAAAAAGACTTACAAAATCAAGTGCTGGTAAGCATATGGAACAACAAGGCCTCACATACATTGCTGCCAAGTGGGAGTTTTCTTATAAAATTAAACATATACTTACCATATGATTCAATAATCTCACTCCTAAATGTATCCAAAAGGAGTGAAAATGTATGTCCACAGAAATATTTGTATGCAAATGTTCATAGCAGCCTTATCATAATAACCACAAACTGTAAACAAACCAACTGTTCATCAACTAGTGAATGAATATTGCAGTGGAACACTACTCAGCAATAAAAAGGAATGGACCACTGATATACTCAACAGCGTAGATGAATTTCAAAAGCATTGCAGCCAGGCACAATGGATGTAGAATACCATTTTTATGATATTCTGGAAAAGGTAAAATAGTGATAAAAATGGCTGCCAAAAACTGGAGGTTGGTTGAATATAGAAGAGCATGAGGAAGCTTTCTGGGGTGATGCAAATGTTCTGTATTTTGATTGTGGCAGTATTTACATATTTGTCAAAACTCACCGATGCATTGTATTGTATGTAAATTATACCTCACTAAGCTGATAAAAAGTGTTCCTAACTTTCTAGGAAAACTGGACATGAGTGCGACCCTACCTAATGAAGAAGTGCTTTGCATAACATTGGTGAATTCTCCTACCCTCCTGCTCTCACTTGAAAGATCAGTAGTGAAGACATAACATCAACTGATTTAAAACCTTAGGTTTAAAGTCATCCCTAGTAATAATAGCTTCTCAAAAATATCCCAAGTACTATAAATAAGCATAACATACTAGTATACATTGAATCTAGGCCTTTTTACACATTTAATTGCTTATTTGAAACACAAATTAATAAATTATTTAATTGTTGTATGTGTGAGGGGGAGAGCCTATCCATTAGGAGGAAGCTGTGAGAATGTCACTTGAGTTAAAGAAGTGTACTATGCACCTAAGACATTCTGGTCCCTGTGCTAAGCAGCTTTCCACCAAAGATGAGCTGCAATCTACAGGGAAAAAAGAAGTGTGATAAAAAGGTTAATATTGAACAAGATCATAAACTATGAAGACAGAGATGGAGTCATCATCAGGGAAGTCTTTAGAGGGAAGATGAATGCGATCAAGGAAGGTAAAATATTCCCAACAGACCAGAGGGAATCTATGCCCACAGGAGGGGGGGAGAGGGGGAATAAGGGACATTGGTCTAATGCAGTGGTTCTCGACCTTCTGACCCTTTAAATACAGATCATGTTGGGGTGACCCCCAACCATAAAATTATTTTCATTGCTACTTCATAACTGTAATGTTGCTACTGTTATGAATCATAATGTAAATATCTGATATGCCAGATGGTCTTAGGCGACCCCTGTGAAAGGGTCGTTGGATCGCCAAAGGGGTCGAGACCCACAGGTTGAGAACCACTGGTCTAATGTAACTTGTCATCCATGTGAAACAACCTGGGAAGTTAATTGCCAAGAACATGCACCTGATTCAATACTTGGACTTCCCAGCAGGACTTCTCTTCTGTAGTGCAATATTTCTCTAAGAAATGGCCATCTCTTAGGCCAAGAAAGCTGTGAGTTTAGACAGGTTGTCCCGGGGAAGGGAATCTGTTCAAAGGTGGATGTCTAGAAAATATGGCAATCAGTAGTAAGAATAAACAAAAATTTTTAAAAAATCACCTCTTCTGTAAATTCCTGAAGGGGAAAAAAAAAAAAAGGAAGAAAGTAAAACTCTTACCCTCCTACCCAGTCAAATCAAGCTGAAATAGCCCTGGCTGGTTTGGCTCAGTGGATAGAGTATCCATCTGTGAATTGAAGGGTTCTGGGTTCGATTCCTGGTCAGGGCACATGCTTGGGTTGCAGGCTTGGTCCTCAGTAGGGATGTGCAGGAGGCAGCTGATCAATGATTCTCTCTCATCATTAATGTTTCTATCTCTCTCTCCTTTCCTCTCCAAAATCAATAAAATGTAATATAAGAAAAGAAGAGTACTGCTCGGCCAGAGTGGCTCTGTTGTCTGTCTCTGTCTCTCTGTCTCTGTCTCTCTGCCCTCAGGTGAGGATTTTAAAAAAAGAAAGGAAAGTACACAGTAATGGAGCTGGAAGGTGCCTCAGTCACTGCAGGCACAGGAAAATTATATGCAAATGCACAGTGACCTTCGTTCTGAAACAGATCCAGGGCAGCCCGTGGGGCCAATACCAACCTACGGAAGAGCAGCCCTGGGTATCCACCTGTCCTTGGCTACTAGCTCTAAGAGGGCAACAGGCAACACCAGCATGAACCCCCAGCCCGGGAGTTCTCGAGGCTCTTTTCCTCCTGCAGGCCAGCCACATGGTCATCAGATAACAGTGACGCTCCATGCCCTGAGCAATGCAGCTCCACCTCCCTTCTCACTGAGAACTACCCTGATGCCCAGGGATGCAACAGAACGCTGGATGCTGAACAAACAATTCTGTAAAAACAAAGCCCTACCTGGGAAAATTCCAACACACAAACCCCAGGAGATATCCCTACCTCAGACCTCCAGTCTCCTAAATCATCACTACGTTTTTTATTCATTTGTTTGAGTTCAAATACAAATACAAATCATGGTTCTCCCATAAGGAGCAGCTCCCAGTTCTGTTGGTTACCACAAGCTGGGAAGTGTTCCAGCTTGTTTATACCAAGAGATGACTTCCACCCTAGCAACCATTAGGTTAGTGATAACGGGGATCCATCGGGCACTCCAAGACGGTAACACCATCTAGTGGAATCAACAGAGCATCTCTAGCCACCTAACACCCATCTTCCCTCTGGTGCAGTGGGAAGAAGATTCTTGTACTCCAATACAGAACATTAATTCCAGAAAGGAAGTGTCTCAGCTGATTTGATCACATATTAAATCCATAAATTAACATGCACCTTATTAATGACATTCAAATTAATTGATGTGGTATCCCTAGCCAAAATGAAATTTGTAATTACATTCTACAAAGTTAGAGCTTATTACTGCTTCTCCCTGAGGACCTTTCAGTTCTGTGATTGTACATCATCTATGATTGTGGAACATTTGTTTCTAATCAGACATGACTGTGTTGGTGAAACCTCGGTAAGACTGGATGAAAGGTGACTTAAAAAGTTAGTGACTCGTTCTACAAGCATCTGTTGACTATGATGTGCCAAGCAGGATTCTGGGCTCAGAGCAGATAAGACATACAAGGTCCCTGCTCTCGGGGACTTTACAGAATATTGAGGGTAGCAGCAGACAAGAAACAAGTAAAAATGTTAAAATTAGGGCAGAGTAACCATAATTTTAAAAGGTAAAATAGCCCTAACCGGTTTGGCTCAGTGGATAGAGCATTGGCCTGCAGACTGAAGGGTCTCAGGTTCGATTCCAGTCAAGGGCATGTACCTTGGTTGCGGGCACATTTCCAGTGGGAGGTGTGCAGGAGGCAGCTGATCGATGTTTCTAACTCTCTATCCCTCTCCTTTCCTCTCTGTAAAAAAAATCAATAAAATATATTTAAAAAAAAAAACAAGCAAACAGAATATTTCTTTTAAAAAAAAAGGGAAAATAAAAGGGAAAAGAGGGGTTGGGGGTTGGGGTGGTCAGATGTCTCTTGAAGGAGATATTTGAAATCCCAAGAGGAACTAGTCTTCTCATGATAAAGTTTTTTTTAAAAACAACTATTCCAGAACATACATCCGCTGAGCCTTTTTCAACTTTTTTGGGACTCCACTCTGGCTTTTGCTTTCAGAGCCAATGTATGAACTTTATTAAACAAGCAGGCTTGCCCTGGAGGTAGGGCTCTGCACACTGAAAGATTGAGTTTGATTCCAGTCAAGGCACATACATAGGTTGTGGATTCAATCCCTAGAAAGGGCATGTATGGGAAGGCAACCTATTGATCCTATTGATGTTTCTCTGTTTCTCTCTCTCTCTCCCTCCCTCCCTCTCTCCCTCCTTCCCCTTCTCTCTCTCTCTCTCTCTCTCTCTCTCTCTCTCTCTCTCTCTCTCTCTCTCTCTCTCTTCAGCCCTCGCCCTCACCCTCTTTCTCTCTCCCTTCCCCTCTCTTTAAAATCAGAAGCATGTCCTCAGGTGAGGATTTAAAGGAGAGAGAGAAAAAAAAGCAGACTTAACTCAAAGAAGCATAAATCCTTACTTTGACCCTGAACATCTTGGAATATTTCTGAAAGTTGCTCCAGTCTCAGAGTGTATATATGAACCTGACGTTCTGGTCAGGGAAGGTGCAATAAGGTCTGAAGAGAGCTCTAAGGTCCTTTCTTCTTGGCGGAGAGTATCTCTAATGAACACACACCTTGGCAATTGTGCTGTGCTTCTTACGAAGGTCCACATCCTCTCCCAGGTAAGACTCTATAAAACAGTAATGACAAAAAAAAAATCAACAAAGGCAGGAGGAAACTAAGAAAAGGAAAGTACAGCCCAGCTGGCATGGCTCAGTGTCTGAGGGTTGACCTATGAACCCAGAGACCACGGTTCCATTCCTGATCTGGGCACATGCCCAGGTTGTGGGCTCGATCCCGTGTGGGGCTTGCAGGAGGCAGCTGATCAATGATTCTCCCTCACTGATATTTCTATCTCCCTCTCCTTTCTTCTCTGAAATCAATAAAACAAATGTATGTATATTTTAAAAGGACAGTACTGTAGAAAACAAGAAACAATGATAATAAATTACCTAACCCTGCAACTCGAAGATTTAGAAAGAGAGCAATAAGAAAAGCCCAGTGTAAGCAGAAGGAAGAAAATTATAAAGATCAGAGCGGAGATAAATGACATGGAGACCAAAAAGACAATACAAAAGATCAATGAAACCAAGAGCTGGTTCTTTGAAAGGATAAACAAGATTGATGAACCTCTAGCCAGGCTCACTAAGAAGCAAAGAGAGAGGACCCTAATAAACAAAATCAGAAATGAAAAAGGAGAAATAACAACAGACCCTACATAAATACAGAGGATTGTTAAAGAATACTATGAACAACTCTATTCCAACAAACTGGACAACCTTGAGGAAATGGACATATTCCTAGAAAAGTACAACATTCCAAAACTCAATCAGGAAGAATCTAAAAATCTCAATAGGCCAATCACTATGGAAGAAATTGAAGCAGTAATAAAAAAGCTCCCAGCAAACAAAAGCCCGGGGCCAGATGGCTTCACAGGGGAGTTTTACCAAACATTTAAGG